>PVJH01000068.1:443283-531502 GCA_004026705.1 Nesogale talazaci | reverse complement strand
CGGGGGAGGGGAGAAGGGGGGAAGGAGGGTGGGGCTTATTTCCGAAGAGGCAGAGTCGAGGGCGAACGTTTTTGACGAACTCCAGTAATTAACCCGCACAGACCACTGTAGAGTAATTCGATCCCGCGGAGAGGGGAGAGGACTGGCGGTGCCCAAAGTACAATCAACTCCATCACACCTAGGAATTCGGGATCGGGTTCCGGGATGAGTTAAACGGAGAAGCCTTTTTTTAGTAAAAAGATCCCCACACCTACCTCGAAAGCTCGGGAGCCTGGCCCAGAGCTAGCTGCCCTCAAAAGCCTCAATTTGATTACCCTGCTCTCGCTTTGGCAACACAAAAGCCTTGCCTGGCAGCCGTGCGCCCGCCCTCCCCGCCGCGCGGGGGGCACCAGCGCCCCCAAATAGTTCTCCCCGCGACCACCACCCCGGTAGGTACCACGGCGGCGCTGACATCGGTCAGCTGACGAGGGGAGCCCACAGAACTGCGATCACACATGAAATGTCAGAGCCAGGGGGAGGCGACCGCCCTAGCGCCCGGTGACAGCGGGCTCACCTCGGGCGTCCTCCCCGAAGCGCGGCGAGCGACCCCGCGGCCGCTCAGAAACGTGCCGGGTAGAGGCTCTGTCCCTCCCCACCCTCCCGGGAGCGCCGTCTGGGCACGGAAAACGCTGGACCTGCGGGGCCAGTGGGCGAGCACACACCCCTCTGCCCTCCCCTCCCCCGTCTCCGTCCCCCCACACCCCCAGATATCGTGCTGGAAGGCGTCCACTTTGCGTGGAGTAATTTCAAACTAGAACATCAAATGGTTTGTTCCGAGGGAGGTGGGGGGTGGGGGGAGGAGGGGGCGAGAGATAGTTGTTAATGCTTAACGTGTTTGTGCCGGTTACACGACCGCTTTGAAATCCGCCCGGGCAGATCTGCAAGTTATTTGAATGTATTATTCCAGTACCTGTCATTTATCACTTTATTCAACACGTCTTTGCCAACTCAATAGCTTTTGATCTCACTCTGCCTCCATTTCGTAATTTCCGCCCTCTTAAACATATCAAATACTTACTAAAAAAAAAAAAGTGAACAATATCGAAACCCATCGAAAGAAATCCACCCAACCTCGACCGAGACAGACACGAAGGTAAATTTTAAAAAAAAAAAAAAAAAAAAAAAAAAAAAATTAAGCTTGTGATGTTCGAGCAGCAGTAGGAGAGTGAACGATCAAACACACACACACACACACACACACACACACACACATCCTTGAACAAAACCATTCCCGAACAAGTTATTTGATCTTGACTAAAATCAGCAGTTCGGTCCTCTTTGTAAAGCTGACAGCCAAACTCTGACAATGGCAAAATACTCGAGCCCCAGCTAGTGGCGCTACCCCTTTAAAAAAGGAGTCGATCTTGCTGGGCTGCAGAAGTGAATACAGTATTTTCAAGCTTGCCCTGTAATAAGCATTACTAGGGCGGGGGGGGGGGCGGAGTGGAAATAATAAAGAAAGAAGAGAGAGAGAGAGATAGGTTTACCACCTCGCCATGGTCGCTATTTCTGCCCTGGGGAGTGTCTTCTGGGAGGAAATAAAGTTTAGAGCTGGATAAAAGTTGCCGGCTGGTCCTCTCTTCCCACAACAGCTGGAGCTCCGCTATGCAAATCGGATCCTTTGGCGTACATCTTACAAAGAAAAAGTCGCCAAGGGACAAAATTCTTGGTTTGCCTTCAAGGTGGAATTGAAAAGCCTTGTAGAAAATGTAAGGTCCGTGCAAGCCACACGGTGAGCCGACCCACTGCAGGGGGGAAAAAAGGCACCAAATAAATAATGTAGCCATCAGAGCACATACATCTATTTCCAGACACAGTTACACACAAGACGTCCACACTCTTAATACACACCAGCCAACAGATATAACGCTGGGTGGAAAAATAATCGAACCCACAAATTTTGTTTCCCCCCCAAAAAAAGAACTCCAAATTCTGGCCGCCGCCCCCCCCCCTCCCCAGCTCCCCATTTGAGGCGGTAAAATTACATTATGTATGTATGATCAGTGCAGGGATTTTTTAAAAAAAACAATAAAAATGATTTGGGAGATGCAGAGGGTAAAAGTTTGGTGAAAAGTTTGTGGGGGGTGTGGGTGGGTGCAGAGGTGTGGGTGAGCTGGGGGGTCGGGGGGTGCCGGGGGGTGCCGGGAGCGGAGGAGCGGAGGAGAGCGAAATACCTGGAGTGAGTTGGGCTCCATCTCGACGTTCTGAATTGATTGAACTCAACATTCTCTCCAAACTTGTTGGCTTGAATGGATTGCATCAGGTCCTGGCAGGGAAAAGCATTCTCTGCCCTCAGCTGGCGTAATGTCTCAATATAAAACTGAGCTTTTGCCTCCCCTTCCGCACCAAAATGAGTGAAAATATGTCCTAATATTTCTCTGACAACTCAATTTTCAGCTGCTGTCAAAACTATGCAGATTTCCTTCAGAATGTGACTTGATCAAATTCATAATCGCCAATAAGGCTCCGTTTAATCTCGGCGGGAAGCTGATCGATCAAGGCAAAAAGCATATAGGAAGATTTGAAAAAACAAAGGCCACCCTAGAACCATGTAAAGATGCTGTTTCCCTCTTCCCAACCGCCCCATTCTAGAGGTGTCGCCGAATGAGATTTTTGGAGGAGTCGAGGACTAGCGAGCTCTGCTGTGCATCTGACAGGACCTGCTTGTATATGTCTAATATAAAGAACATTTCCTGCAGAGATTCCGGGGCGCTGCTCCTCTTTCTAATGCTCCTTAGCAGATTTGCTGTTATTAGACATGTAGATTTGTTTGATAGTTAAATTACGCTTCCTCACTGCCATGTTTTCGAGAACTAATCTGTTAAATTATCTTTTGATGCCTATTTACATGGAAGGGAAAAGTGGGTTATCGATTATATAAACATATAAATATTAATGCATTTGTTCGCTTCGCAAAAAAAAATACTCAGCAAAAAAAAAAAGGAACAGAAAGACAAGTGAGCAGTGCACACACATTTCAGGATTTTGCAAACAATATTGAACGGACAGCGACTGCATTTAGGGACTGGAACAATAAACGATGCATGATAAATCAATAAATGCGAGCAGCGAGTCTGATCGGAATATGAATTCAGGCTCCCGGTTCTGAGTGTGCATTCTTTAATTTCGAAGTATATACACTAGTACGTGTTTACAATGCTGATGGACGCCAAGGGCGCTCTCAAATGATAATGTGTTTATATAACCCAGCGCTACAGGAATAATATACTGACTCTTACCCCACCCCCACCCCCGCCAAAAAAAAAAAAAAAGGGAGGGGAGCTTCCTCAATAATAGTTTGAAACTGAAAAAAATCCATTTGCAAACTAGTTAAATACAACCAGAAATTAAGCTGTTGAAAACCGGGGGCATGAACCGTAAGACAATAAAGCCTTTAAATGTGTATATTTATTGTTCTGGGGCCCTGGAGCATTGCGAGGTTTGCATGCACGGCTATTATGCAAACACAGAGAAACTTAAGAGCGACAGAACAAGGAACAGGCAGAGACTGCAAAGCCCTCGCTTGCTCCGACCCAGCTGCCGGTCCTCCGCCAGGCTAGATTGCATTTTCGCAGTGTTGATGTAAAATGGTGTACTAGCTTCCCCCACACTCCCCCACCCCCTTCTCCGCTCTCCTCCCACTTCTTCCAGCACTCCCCCCTCCCCCCGATTTTATTATATTGGCACCAATCTTTCTAAAGTGGGTCTGGCATGCTTAAAAAGTAAACATGTAATATATGGGGAATAAGGTCTGTATAGTATGACAGTTGAAACTTGATCTGTGATAAAATTACAGGATGTTGAAATTACTAGTAAGCTATTTTTAACGCTTTCGCAACGTTTCACCTCTAGTCACAGCATCTAGTTGAAACAGGATTACTTTAATGAAAATTATATTCACATGGCTGAAGTTAATACACCCGGCAGAGCACAAATGCCTCATATTCAGTGACTTGAGGTGGGAAGACCCTCTGTGTGCATTTTTATGCCTTTTCATAATGTCTGTGTCCACTGCAGTAAGAATTAGGGCACTTAAACATTATCTAAACCACATTTTTTGATTCAGAACATGGGGAAGTAATAAAAGGCAAGCTCTATCTCGTTTCTATACACACAGAGATAAACGAAAGAAAATGGCAGATCCTCCAATTACAATAAGTAATAAAAGCTCATGCCAAAGAGCCGGTATTGTGAAAGCTGTCGAAAACTATTTTAATAATTTAAAGTAATATCACAACTCGACACCATTGAGGAAGACAATGTAACAATTCGCAGTCTCCATCTTTTGCATTAGCCAAATTATGACTTGCACATCACTCTTTAATTATCTGCCTTGAAATTTCATCTGATCTTTCTATTTTATAAACATGAGTTACAAAAAGAAATTACAGCTCTCTCTCTCTCTTTAACTTTATGATGCATACTGCAGACGTTTGATTAGAATAACCCATTTTTTTCATTTTTTGCATATGAATGGACTTGACAGAAAGGCATTTTAGCATTTTTTTTAAGAGTGCCGCCTGAGGCTCTGGTAGTCTCTGTCCTATTAGCCTGAATGTATACAGCCTGTTCAAGAAATCCTATCTTACAAAACTTAAAGTTGCAGTATTTTGACAAGATCATATTTGAGATCGACTCTGAGTCAGTTTCCTGTATGGCCAAAGCAGCAGCATTTATGCAGGAAACCTCAACAGAATGCCTGAGGGTATCCCTCGATTGTATATTAAATCTCTCTTTTAAAATATACAGCTCTTTGTAACATCTAAGCACTGTGGGCTATCTTGGGTGCCATAAGTCTATTAAATGTCTATAAGGGACTTCATCTAATTAGAAATCTTCTTTCTGTTTCTTTTAAAGGTAAGTGTTGAGCTTGTCAGCATACTGCGGGTAATCTCTCTTCTCCTAACTCTCCCCAAACCCACTCCCCTCCCATCCCCACCCCCACCCCCCACACACACCTAAGGTTTTTGAGATGTTAGCAATTGCATGGATCTAAGTCTGAATATTTCGGAATACCTGCAGTCTTGTCATCAGATGCATGTTAAATTTCAAAACTGTAGCACAGGGGTGTCTACCCTTCTTAATTTTTTATTTATTTATTTATTTTTGTGGCATCACTGCCCTGGTGGGTGTAGGAAGGCCAGCTTTGCTCCTGGAGACTTATTTTTACCACTGCCGCTACAATCATAATAAATCTAATAAATCAAACCTTTAGTCCAATCTTGTGCATGGCTTTTAAAATTAAAGATAACAAGGGTATGTGTTTACCACCACCCCCCACCAAAGAATCTATTTTACTTCTTCTTTAAAGTGATGCTCGGTAAGCACCTGTAAATTATCTGTGTAGCAAATATCCATACAAAGAAAGTTTCAATTAAGATAAGGAGATTGTATTGAAACAGTTCTTTGAAGTAATGTAGTTAATAGCCTGTTTGATTTCTGCTTGTGAGAGAGTAATAACGTGGATTCAAGGCTCCATCAATCACAGAGCAGATGTAAGCCTAGAGACACTGACACCCAGGGGAATAGAGGCAAACTCCTGCAGTGCAGGGTCCCTGGGCTAATGTAAAGTAAATACTAATAAACAGATTGAATGTTGTAAGAAGACAATCCATTCAGGACAGTTATAATCATGAAAGCCAGGGCTTTATCTTTTTTTTTTTTAAGCTTATAGCTGGAACTTGCTGTGTATAAAAGGATTTTGGGGGAAAGACAGTATATGTTTATATGAATCACTGTTTCTAGATGGTTTCTTTTACAGAAACACAAGAACCTTTACACACACATCTATATGCCTGCTGCATTGCTAGCCAAAGATCTAGCTCTGTTTTAAGAGACCTGGTTGGTTTATTTAAAAGGTATTATTTTTTAGAAATCAACCTCACCCCTCAAGAGGTTGGGGAAGGCAGTAGACACATTGCTCAGTGTCTGTGAATTGTTTCATAAAGGATCAAGCGGATTAAGTTAGTGGCAAAAACCAGCAGTGACATAATTAGGCAGCTTGGACTGTAATAAACAGGATCATAAAATTAACTAATTAATTAAAAAGTACAGTTTGAAGAAAAAAGGCTATCATTTCAAAAATTGCAAACCTCCTCTGCACACCCCTCCCCCAAATTGCAAAAGACAACTGAAGCATTTTTGACCTTGGCTACAATAATACTTCATGTTTTAGCACTTTAGTCAGCATTTTATCTACTAATTGCTACACACTACCGCATGTGGCTCGAGACTGCCACTGCAGCTTTCTTTCATTGGTGAACGAATTGCTTGATAAAGACTGGGAATTCAACCTGGATGTTTCCGTGCTTAGCTCCCTCCCCCTCCCCGGACTCCTCTACCAGTCCCCTCACCCCACTCCCACCCCACCCCCGTTCTCGCCTCCCCTGGCTAGAAGCTGTACTTTTCCCAGACAATATCACCTGGATCAGAACAGGGATGGTGGATGGTCCCTTAATGTCCATCCACCCGTTAAACTCTTACGGGCTCTGGAGATCGGGGCGAGGTGGGGGGGGGGCGGTGAGGGAGGGTTGGGGAACAGGATGATGCAGGGAGGGAGCAATGAGTGGGGGCAAAGAACAGGGTGAGGTAGAGAGGGTATCCGAGAGTGTTGGTGGACATGCTCCCCGATGATTTTGTACATTGGCCCTTCGCGAAGTCCATCAGTAGTTGAAAGTCCGTGGGCTGTGCCCTACCCTCCCGGAGACCTTGGGCCATAGCGGCTCAACCCTTCTCCATTGGTCAAGCAGTGGGGTGCAAAGGGGCAGTCCTAGAGTCTGCAGACTCATTCCTGGTCTAGAAAGTCAGTACGATCTCAGGGTTAGCCCCCGCCTGGTTCCCTCCCCCTCCCAGCCTGGCGCCATCATGGGGAGCAGGGTGGGTAGAGTTATTAATAAGGCGGCCTCCAGCAGAGCGGGCTCACCAAGTCTTACAGCAACAAGTCTATTGGTTTGAAAAGAGGATAAACCGGGTTATACGGGTCATTGCTTTCCATGAGACCTCTAGTGGTCAAAGGTTGAGCTACATCTTAAATGCAAGGCACTTATCTGCGTCTACTACCTGCAATTCAAACTGGTGATGTCAGGTGGAACTTGGCTGAATGCAGGAAGCACCAGAAAGATGTTTACTTGTGCTTTATTAACTATGAAAAGGCAATGGACTGTGTGGATAGCAACAAATTAAGAATAAAATTGTGAAGAATGAGAATTCCGGACTACATAATTGTGTTGATGACCAGTCTATGCACGCACCAAATTTGAATAGAACCAGGGAAAACTGACTGGTTGACAATCAGGAAAGGTGTGTATCAGGGTAGTATCCTCTCACCATACTTTCTGACCCTGTAGGCTGAGTAAATCGCCAGAGAAACTGAGCATTAAGAAAAGACAGCATCAGGACTGAAGGAAGATTCGTGGACAATTGTGATCTACTGAGCGCAAGAACTTGCTTGCTGACAGCAGAGAAAACTTGAGCCACTTTTAAAAGGATCAACAACAAGAACTTTCACAATGGATTACTTTTCAACAGAAAGAAAAGAAAATCCTCACAGCTGGCTCAATAGGCAACATCATGATAAATGGAGAAAAGACTGAAGTAGTCAAGAATTTCATTTTACTTGGGATCTGTAGCAACACCCAGGGCAGCAGCAGTCAAGAAGTCAAGCAAATTGTTGTACTGGACAAATGTGTTTCAAAAGACTTTTTTAAAATATAAAAATTAGCAAAGATATCACCCTAATGGCTCGGGTGCATCTCAGTCAGTCTATGGTATTTCCAGTTATTTCTGGGACATGCAAGATTTGGATATGAATAAGGTAGATGGAAAAGCAGTGAACATTGAATTAGGATGTGAGCATTGCATATGCCATGGACGTCCAAGAGAGCAAACAAATCTGACTTGGAAAAGGGAGAATGCTCTTTGGCGATGAGAATGGTAAGACTCAATGCCACGTTCCTTGGACGTGTTATTAGAAGGCTGACCAGTCCCTAAAGATGGACATTATAGAAGGTTAGTGAAAAGGGGAAGACCATTGATGAGATGAATTGACATGGTGTCTTGGCTTCAAATCTAGCAAATAGTCTGAGGCAAGTGCACGACCCACTAGTGTTTCTTTCTGTTGTGCACAGGGCCTTCCTGAGTTGGAACCAACTGGATGGCATCAAATAACACCATCAAACTCTGTCATCTGCATGTCCTGGTGTTGCACTGGTTAAAGTGCACAAGATGGGCAATTGAAACTCACCAGTTGCTCCAGTGTAGAAAGTTGGGGCAGTCAGCTTCCTTAGTTAGTCTTGGAAATCTTGTGAGGTATGTCTCCTCTGTCAGTTAGGGTCACTATGAGTCACAATGGACTCCCTGGCACTTGATGGGGATTGGTAGTCTGTCCATGAGGCTGAGTGGGGGGTGGAGTTCCAGCTCTGGTTTGAGCCATAAATGCTGGTAGCTTCAGAAGGACAGGGATGGGAATGGGAGACAAAGCTAAAAGGGCTCAGGGAATTAGATATAAGCCCCCCCCCTCCGCCCCCCCTCCCCCTGCCCCCCCCCACGCTGGAAAAGATGATGCCCTTTGTGGAAACTTGAGACCCAAGTTTCTCTGTTTCAAGACAGATGGAGACTTCTGCTCTCTCTTGATTTTTCTCTCGGGTCTGAGATAGATCAAGTATTCTCGGGAAAGTTGGAATCAATGTGCCCAAACCTTTTCAAGTTACAATAGCACTGCTGAGTCTTTATTTTTCCTAATTTGTTTGTAAAATAAAGCTGAGTCCAACTCCCTCACCCCAATCACAAATACAGCCAAACACTCCTAACTTTAAACAATTCACTGCCTTCAAGTGCCCTTGACATTTATGCTTTACTTAGTTTAGAGATAGCTAAGCTGCTGCTGCTTCTGTTTTTTCAATTGCATCCACCAAGTGGCACATATGACTTTTGACTAAATTGTGATCTTATTCCTGTATTCAGAAATGCTGTGCCATTTCATCTCCAATGGCAGGGTGCTGGAAGAAAGAGTAGTGGTGACACATGTTCCTTGCTCTTCAGATTCATTTATGATCCACTTATGCATAAAGTATTAGATCGAACTGCCCCCCAACATAGGATTTAGGGGGTTATTGAGAATAGCTATATTAAAACATCTCACCATGCCTGATTTTAAAAGAAGACAAGAGAATATGCAGACATTGTTTTGGCTTTGCTGGAGGATTCATAGACTGCCTACTGGGAAATTCTCTGCGTAGTTTCAAGTGGACCTTAACAATTCCTTGGATTTGGTGATTTGTAATGGAAAATTACTTGACAAGTATAAGTAACTCATTACTTAGGAGCAGAGTGAATCCAGTAGGTAAATCACTTGACTGGTTTCCTTTGTCTTCACATCTGTGCTTATAACTATCATAAGGGGCCCAGACCCTAATTCTCGTCACCTTGGAATTTTTCAAGATCCATGTGGTAGTATGGTCCAGATTAATCATCAGCCCAGTGGCTATCATCTGAGCTGTGCCATCAACCAACCTCCCCCCCACCCCTAGGAGCCCCAGCAAGAAGGCACCTTGCTTGCCTGCACCTTCACTTTGCTCGGATTATTTCATGACTCGTTAGTGCTGAGCAAAAGCAGCCCTAGTCGTGCTATCTTGAGTAAACTTTAAACAGCGAACTGCAAGGTCTGAAGTTCACATGCACTAACTGTCTCAGCACAGAGAGATGTGGCTGTCTGCCCACACAGAGATGTACACAGTTGAAAACTCTGTAGAAGGTTCCTATGAATTAGGATTGACTCATTAGAAGTAAGTTTGGTTTGGGTTTACAGCATGTTGAAATCTGTAAATGAATCTATACACTCACTAACGGGCAGAAAGAGATCTGAGTACTTCGGAAGAAAAATAATGCCATATATAGGAATAGAAAAATTGCCCTCCTTATCCTCTTCAATGAGTGCTGGCCGAAAGATAGTTTTCCATGACATGTTACAGGACCAGGTGCATCTCACTCAGGACTTGCAGACTGATGTACTGAGACTCGCCCGTACACACTCATCAAGGTTAATGCTACCTGTACAAGAATATTGGAAGCAAATTATCAAATGCATTTATTATTAAACATTAAATTATTTACTCTCATAAAAATACATTATATTGAAATGATAATATCATATAGTCTCAAAACTCATCACCTTCTAATGGCTACATTTTACTTTTATCTAACTCATATCCACTGTATTTTTATGGAGGAAATACTATGCCACGGACACTGGCACCACCTTGAAACTGACTGAGGGAGAGTATTTAGACCCCAGAAGTCAGCAAGTGTTCAAATCTGGGACCGGTTTATAGTTTTGTTGATTGTGTAAATTTAGGAAAGTGATGGAGAAAATGCTGATATTGCAGATTCAACTTAAAGGGATGTTTTAGCCATGCTTGTAGCTATAGCCAACATGTTGTGAATGTCAACAGACTATTAAGGAAATGTTTGGAAGCTGTTATCTGGTTCTGCAAATAAAGAGCTTACACCATTCATGAAAAAAGTAAAGTTCTGAGATACATACTTACGATTTCACTTTTACCTTACACCTTAATAGAAATGAAATGATTGATCAATATTTGTTACGACCACAGTCATTTGTTAATTGTGATCTGAGAGTTCAATAAATAGTATCAAATATGCATTTTGTCAGAATAAATTGGTTCGAAGGATTTTTAGTGAAAAGCATATTGTATTAGTATTTGAAAAGTTATGCTGTAGATCCTGTGTATCAGTAAAATACATATTATATATACAATAAATGTAAAACACGTACATATGAAATGCTCAAACCACACATATATTAGACAGTAGTATACCTCTAAATATTTAACAGTATTTTGGGCAAAATTGAGCAAGTCGTTAAATATTTAGAGATGCACGACTGTCTAAACGCAGCCTTAAGCATGCCATTCAACCTTACCTAGAACAGGGGTGGGTAACAGGGCCGCCACCCTGTTATGGGCTAGCAGTGGTTTTTGTATAGTTAAATAGTTGAAAAGAAAAATCATAAGAAGAGTAATATTTTTGTGATACATGATAATTATATGAAACTCAAAATTTCATGTCCATAAATAAATGTTGTCGGGATAGATCCATGCTCATTCATTTATGTATCATCTAAGCTGCTTTCGTGCTAAAACAGCTGAGTCGAACAGTTTGGACAGAGACCGTATGGACCTCGAGACTAAAATATTTACTATCTGGCTTCGTAATCATAGAAGTTTACTTTGTTCTATTCCAGAATATGTAGGTATAGTCCTTGACTGGGAGTGGTAGACTCAACCAAATGACTTTTGGAAGTCTTTTCTTGTCATTGGCCCTAGAAATACTCCTTCTGAAAAGAAAAGAGAGAGAAAATACAGTCCTGGGAATGGTGAGAGAGTACTGTCAGTGGCCCAGTGTCAGAGAGAGAGCCAATACCATCATAAAAGTAAGGCTGAACATAAGCTTTCCCACTCCTTGGTTTGTGTTCGGACCAGAGGATGACAGCGCTTTTCTTCCTTCCTGTTTGTTCTAAAGCACTGTATAATTTTGTTGGACACTGTTAAATATTTATTGAGTTTTCCCATTCAGTGAGGTCCAGTTAACTGTATCTCTGTGTGAGTGATGGGGCCCTTCAGGATTAAAGGTGCTATATAAATGGAGGATTATTTTATGATTTGTTATTGCAGGTTGAAATATGTAAGTATGGCAACTCACTAATGCTATATCTGTGCCTATAGTTGGGAAACTGGATTGCATTATACTGGCATTTGAATCTAACATCACTTACATTCTTTAAAAAAAGGTCCAATCATTTTTTTTTAAATGAGGAAAAAGAGGGGAGAAAACTTCTTTAATGTAATACTTCAGCTGAAAGTTTAATGACACAAAAGGCAGGCAATTCAAAGTTACAGTTCCCACAGCAACTGTAACTCTGCTATATAGCACATTTAGGCATAGATTTCACAGCACGTACTGCAATACAAAATACTCCACACTGGGCCAGCAAGGGGACAGAGTTATGGTTGCTATGGGTACCATGACTTTGAATTTCCAGATTTTTTGAGAGTTTAAATTCTCAACCAGAACATCACATTAATAGTTCTTCTTTCTTTCTTTCTTTTGCATCAAAAATAATAAAGGTTGCATCACTGTTTCCACCATCAAACCCACCATCAGCTCAGTCCACTGCTTCATAAAAATACCTCCCCACATAGTCTCCCTACTTGCTAAAATTAAACTGCATGACCTCAACCCAGGGAGTATTTTAGTTTGCAAATTTATATGCTATGACTTCCACTGGATTAGCTAAATCTGTTCCCTCCCCCTTTCCCCCAAATCACCAGTAAATTCAGATTAACCCTTTCTGTGTCCTGGTGTTGTTCATAAACCAAGAAAATATGATAATCAGATTCATTGCATATGAATGTGTGATGTGTATATTTATAATTTATACTCTGTCTACCTCCAAAGAGAACTGAGGGTGACTGTGTATATTCATTTATTCATTTATTCCTTGAACAAGCCATGCAATTTCATGCCTCTATGCCAGTGGTCTGGAAACCCCTTTTTTACTTTAAAAAGTTATTTAGAAGTCCAAAGAGCTCGTGCTTATGGTGTTTTTTTGTATCAAATATTTAGCTGGCCAGAAATTAGGTATGAGGTATAAAAAGCATGTATTCATTAACTCATTTAAAAAAAATAGCTCATTATACAATGATAAAAATAATGGTATTTTCCAAAACAAAGAAACATATTGAGAAGAAGAGACATTGTTTTGCATCTTTACAAGTCTCTTTAATGACTAACTTAATAAAATATGCCTCTTAGCTGCTTCTGCACTCAATCTGCTGCATATCCCAAATCACATGCTTCTGAGAAACTCTACTGAACACCTCTCTGTGAAAGAATAAGATTAAAAAAACAAAACAAATAATAGTTTGGCATTGATATACAAATAGTTTTGACCTCTTGGATCCTCTGTAAAGGTATAAGGATCCCCAGAGATCATATTTTGTGAAACTTTGTTCTCTGCCTTTCCTTGGGCTGTGTTTTCATACACAAACCACTCCTTGACCTCCAGGGAATGGAGCCCTGATGGCAGTACCAGGAAAGCTTGAATTTGCAGCCTTGGAAACCCTATAATGGATTATTATGTGTCAGAACCGACTCGATGACTATGGGTCTCTTTAGGTGAACTCCTATTCATGCTTTGAAGACCCTGCCCACTTTGAAGAGTCCATTTAGACTCCTATACAACTCTAGAGGAGAAGAGTAGAGTTTCTCCTTCAGGTTCCAGAGACTGTCAGTCTTTATGAAAGCAGACAGCTTCATATTTCTCAGGGGATATGGATGGTAATTCTGAACTGCTAACACCTAGCCCACCAGGGCTATTGCTTCCCCAATTATATTCTCATAACATGTTTTACACGTCTCATTCTGTGTCTAGAATGTGGTATTATAATTATATGTTATAATTATATGTGTTTTGTTGCCCTGTGTATTGTGAATTCCTTAACAAGGGTCTGGTCTTAGGCATTTTCTCTTCATTTTTTTGGCATGCTATATGCATAGAATATAAAAATTGAATTCAACCAACAACAAAAAATAAAATAGTTCCAATTTGTTTCATGCATAATATATGTTTGGCAATATGCTTCACATGAATGAGCTCAAATTTAATCTTCATAATAATGCCATAAAGTTAGTACTATCAATATATATGTATATATATATATTTTTTTTTTTTGCATGAGGAAACCAAGACCCAAAGTTGAACAGCTAGCAAGTGGCAGAGCCTGCTGAGCCTAACAGGATGCCAAGAAATATGGGGTATAGTAAAAAGCAGGAAACAGGTTTTGCCTTCAAGGCATTTATAATCTACTCTCGAGATAACACATAGTGTACAAATGAGAAGCAAATAGCAATATAAAAGTTAGCGAACAGTGGACACAACAATCATAATTAAAGAAATGCTCACTTAGTAGAAACAGCTAGATACTCAATGAATTATTTAAATTCAAATTTTTGAGAAGATGTGCCTATCAGAAAACATTTGGTTCAAAATGTACACCAGATCAATGTATATTTACTTCTAAGGCATGCTTGTAATTGCACAATCTGTTAAAAATGAATTAATATGGGCTAATGCATTTAAAAGATATCACTTGACAAGAAATTTTTTTAAATGAGAGAAAAATACATTCTGATTATTCTTAGAACTCTGATGAGCCATTTCACACCACACCTGGGTACATGAATCCCAGAGACAATTCATAGACCAGTGGCACATAGCTTTGCCTGCACAGCTGATCAATTTGAAATCTTTAAAGATATTCTGCTGGCACCCCAGCCCTGGTCAATTACACTAAAATCACAGATCATTGCAAAGCTTGCCCTGTCCCTCCCCGCGCCCCCCCACCCCCCAAAACCCCTCTTGTTATTGCTGCTGGGAAGGTGCTCCAGAGGTGGTACCCCTCACAGCCCAACAGAACCTCACCCTGCTGCCTCCTGCACCATCCTCAGGAGCACTGTTAACGATGAAACCCCTTGTTGCAGCCACTGGGTCAATCCATCTCCTGGACATTCTTCCTCATATTCTCTGACTCTCTACATTAACCAAGCATGATGGCCTTTTCCTGGGCCTGATCACGTCTGATAACATGTCCATGTATGTGAGACAAAGTCATGCTACCATCCATCCCTTGCATGGAGCATTCTGGTTGTACTGCTTCCAAGACAAATTTGTTTGTTTTTTATGGCAGTCCAAAGAATATTTTCAATATTCTTTGCCAACACCATAATTCAAATGTATCAAATTTTCTGCTCTTTTCTGTATTTATTATCCAACTTTCACATGCATATGAGGCAATTGAAAATACTCCAAGCAATTCTGGCTTGTAGCCAGAATTACGAGTCACTGGGCCAGTCACTGCGGCACCAAGGAGGAGAGATTAGTGTATTTCAGTAATCTGGGGGGAAATCACAAAGATAATATTGAAGGCAGTATTAGGTTTGGAATGGTGGCCTCCCTCCCTCCCTCTTTCAAATATGGGTTGAGATTCTAACCCTGTGCTTGTAATCCTATTTGGAAATAGAGTTTCTTTTGTTATGCTAATGAGTCCACCCGCTAATGAGTCCATATCAATGTGGGTGTGTCCTATACCTAATCTCTTCAGGGGTAATCTAAACCCAGGGAAGAATGCAAAACACAAAAGGAAGAAGATAAAGATTACCCGAGGATTGCAGTTGCAGAGAAATCCACAGAGCAGGACTCCCAGGACTGCCACTATTAGCAGCAGAACAACACAAGGAACTTCTCCCTAGACTCACTCTGGAAATTCAGATTTCTAGCCTCCTGGGATGTAGGGAAATAAATTTCTGTTGGTATCGATGTTATGGTCACCGGCCTTTGCTCCTGTGGAGCCACTGCTGGAATTGAACCTCCATCCCACTGGGCCGCAGTCCCGCGCGTAGCCACTACACTACTGGGGCCCAAAACATTTCGTTTGTAAAGGTAGGCAACAAGGTTTTTACCCTTCTTCATTCCAATTAGTGCCCCTGTTTATATTTGTTAAATTAATGCCCATTTGGAAAAAGTCTAGTTTGTTCATGTTTCAGAAAAAGGAGCCCTGCATTGGGTCTTTTGCCTGACTGAGAATTTGTGCTGAGATCTTGTGTTATTTTTCAATCATGGTCATTATGGAGAAGGCGATATTTGTTTGTATCATAAAGTACTTAGTCTCAGGAGAGGATATTCTTGGAGTCAGTTTATAGACAGGCCCTTAGATGGAATCATGAAATGTTCTAGAAGACCATCTTAGAAGAGCATGCCTATTTTATGTATGAGAAAACTGAGGCCCAGACATGCTAAGTGGTGTTAGATGACTTCTGGAAGGTAAATCTCAGAGAAAAAAGACTTGGAAAGTGGGTGAGGAGGCAAGAGAAGCCTTACTGTTAAAAGTAAAAGGTTGTCAGGTATTTACCTTGGCGGTCCACCTTCCTGCAGCCCCTCAGACCATTTTTAAAGAGGCTGTATAGAGAGGGGAGTAGCTTAACTGTGACTCCTCCATCTTTCTCAAATTCCATCCACACTTAAGGCAATACTGAGGTTTGGGTTTGGCTCTGAAAGGTTGGCAGTTTGAAACTACCAGCTGTTCCATGGGAGACAGAGTTAGCAGTCTTTCTGTAAAGAGTCTCCAGTCTCGGAAACTCACAGGAGGCAGTTCCATTCTGTCCTGTAAGGTGACTAGAGTCAGCATGGACTCAATGGAAGTGAGGGAGAGAGGAAGCAGGATGCTTCCAAACCCTGACGTTAGAAAGGCCTACTTCCTCACTCCTGGAGTTTCTTTACTGTAATAATCTAGATTCTAGAACCTTCCCTGTCAACGAAGAGTTTGAACTAGATGAGCTGTGAGAGTTCTTTGTCCTTGCAATTGTAGCTCCACAAAACTGTGGGGTCTGAGTGCTTTTCAGAATCATGCCATTCAAACCTAAGGGCACTAGCTGAGCACAGAATTGGCTTCTACCAGCTCTCTATTGTGCTTCATACCAGGGATGGGCATGCTTTGAGAATCCAGAGGCATGGGTTTATAGGATTCTGGAACAAAATGCTAGACATGCATTGCCATGTTTGCCCAAAGTGGGCCACTGCAGGTGCCCTGCTGCACAATCTAGGAGCTGCGGGGGCCAGGGGGACTGTGCCAGGCATCGACTAAGAAAAACACATGTTGGTGACCTGTTTTTTGGGGTTTTTTTTTGCTACTTGCTTTAAATCAACTTTCATAAAGTAGAAAACAAAGCATGAAACCATGCTTGTTCTTTATTCTTTAAAGCACATGAACCCATCGGGAAGATTCAAATGTAGGAGCTGGTATGGTATTTCATGACCCTGTGTCTTTGTTTTTGCCATTTCTTTATCTGGATGTCACTTGGCTTTCATTCCTCACTATACCCTTGGAGAACAATGAGGCATTCAACTCTCATAAACAGTCTCAGAAACCCGCAGAGGCACTTTGACTTGATCCTATAGGTCATTGTGAGTCAGAATCCACTCACTCCATGGCAGTGAATTTGGTTTGGATTTTGGTTCACCATATCCAACTGTAGATGTCCAACACACCAACTGGAAAATGGACAGTGAATGACTGTAACTCATTAATCTCAGTGCTTATGCTGTAAGAGAAATATTGTCCTCCTTTTTGATAAAGACATGGAGGCACAGAGACAATAAGTCATTTTTCTAAGGTCGCACAGCAAAAAAGAGGTGGCAACTGGATTCAATGTCAGTTTCAAAAGTTCACATTCTGTTTGCTGCCATTATCATTATCAGGGATTTCACAGAAGAGAAGACACACAAATGCTTAATGAATGTAATGAGACCGTTTCATCCTTACTTTTGATTTTAAGAATTAAATAAAAATAAAATGAGACGTGTGACTAATATTCCCCAAGGTTGGGATGGTAATCATTTCTGAATGTCACAAATGACTAAGCATTTAACTACCAACCAAAAGATTGGTGATTTGAACTTACTCACCGGTACTTCAGTAGAAATGCCGGGGGTCTGCTTTGGAAGGTCACAGCTGTACAACCCTCTAGACAAGAGAGTCTAGAGGAATTTAGCTTCTCAACATTGGGCCTGCCATGAGGCAGACTAAGCTCAACAGCAGTGAGGTGGTTTTCTTTTGGATGAGATGTAAGGAGAGATGCTTTGCTTCTCTAGTTGGAGTGCCAATTTGCCCCGTCTGAAAGATAATTTGTAATATGCAACAAACCCCTTACAACCAGTATACCTTTCGACTCAGAAATTCTACTTCTGTGAATTTATCCTAAGGAAAGATGGGCACAAGTTCACCAAAATGGATGTACAGAGAACATTGTTTTTTTTTTTTTAAAAAAAAGGTTGAAAAGAAACTAATTAACACCAGGCATTTAGTTAAAATAAATCTTTTTTTCCTAATAAGTAAAATTGACAAATGATACAATGGACCAAGCAGTGGATAGTTCAAACCCAGAAGCATCTCGGAGGGCAAAAGGAGCAGATCACTGCAGAACAGACTGCCAGCCTCAGAACAGGCAGCTCGGCTCTGTTCCTAAGATCCTTGTGAGGGCGAAGGGCCTCAAAGGCAGGGGTTTTTGTGCTTTCCCCCAGTAAGAATAGAATGGAAACATGTTTAGTGAAATAGAAAGATGTTCAAAATAATATTAAGTTTTAAAAAGACTCATTTCTTTAACTGGGCACATGTAAGTTTATGTCAACAGCTGAATTAAATGCCATTTCTTAGTGCTTTTGGTCATTTCAAAAATTTCTACACAAATGCTTTTTTCAAAAGAAAGGAAGAGAAAGCACAAGAAATTCCTTGCCGTAGTCACTGGAAAACTTTTTACAGATGTGAAAAACAAGTAGTGATTTTACCCAGAGTCAGTTCAAAGTAAAATTCAATCTAACATTTATTGTGCACTCATTATGTGTGAGGGGCTCTAGTAAATACTTTAACCATATTATTTTATATATCTGATCCCTACAAGTCCTTTTCTCTCTTTCTTTTTTAAAAAAGCCTACAACTCTTAAGATATAAATATTCTCAGTGGCTTCTGTTAGCAGCTGAGAAAACTGAAGGATAGGAAGATTAAATAGCTTGTCCAAGTTCATTGAAGAGGGAGCTTCTAAGGGCATGTGAGTCATTAGGATGCAGAAATATGGAATAAAGTTGTCGAAGGGGAGTTAATATGCCATGTCCTGAGTGAAAGAACTTCAGCTGGCTGACTCAACACAAAGGATCAGTTTATCTGGTTAAAAATAAAACCATCCACTATTAGGGATTAATCCCTGCAGGAGCTCGGATGAATAAGTGACTCTATTGTGTAACATTTGACAGGATAGTTAAATTCTCCAACAGAAAGTTCTTAACTGATATATAAATGGGGTGGGGGGGGTTGATGCAAATTCACTGCTGTCCAGTACATTCCAACTCATCGTGACTCTATCGGACAGGCTGGCGTGGCCCTTATGGAGTGTCTGAGACTCTGTTGATGGAGTAGCGTATCTCATTTTCGATCCTGGAGTGGTATGTGGATTTGAGCTGCTGACCTTGCAGTTAGCAACACAGCTCATAACTCACTCCACTACCAAGCTCCCGCCTAGGAGAAAACAATTTCCATTTAGTTTTGGTAATTTAACATTTTGGCTTGTTTTGGCACCCTTGCCAGTCTCTCTCCTACAACCATGGATCTCCTATTGTGAAAGCCTCTATTTCCCCCATCTTATTTCCCATCAGTCAATGACTGGAGAACAGAGGAAAGGGAAGCACTAGGACTTCCAAACAATAGGACCTTGAGGAGGTAGTACAGTTAGAGGGAGGTAACTAGGGACTCACCTTAAGTTGTGTTTGCTTAGCACTTAACGTTTGAATGAGAAAACATCAATTGTGTAAATCAAAGAATAGGCCACAGATAAGTGACTTAACTCCAAGGTAAAAAAAGAGAAATGATTCAGTGAGCTGGTTACAAAGTAAATGAGTCACATGCTGAATACTTGGATCTCTGCCTAACCTCAGGGAGCTTGCAGCCCAGAGTTGCTTTCCATTGACTTTGATAATCCTCAATGTTCGGATTCAGGGTGTGGGAACAAGAATCTTGCTCATGTTGTTATCTGCCCATGTGGTTCAGAGAACAGCTGCCATCTTTACTGGAGAGCACCCCAGACCTTTGTTTTCATGGAGATGATGTGTGTGAGTTCAAACCTGAAAGTTGACAGTAGCCAATTGCCCACAGCTTGCACCACCCAGGCTTTTTCAAAAATCTCAAATGAACAGAATAGCCTTCATGATTGCCATAGGTTTTTGTCTGTGACATTTCTGCTCTGGAATGCCTCTACTCACTCTTCCCTCTGACTCCATCATTCATTGACACCCAACTCAAGGCCTCCTTCTCCATTAGGATGCCTTGGTGGACCCAGCAGAAACTGATCGTAATGAACTCCCTAGGCAGCATGCATGATTCCTTTAGAGATCACTTTTGATTATGTTTAATAGTTTGATTCCTTTTGTGGGGGTGAGCTGGACAGAGACCTCATTAAATAACAAAAGTAACAAGATTGAAACAGCAATAACATGTAATGTAGATAGGGTAGCATATTTATTTCAATAAAGAAAAGCTTAATAGAGACATTGTCTAACAGACTAAGCTTTCATTTGGCTACAAAGTGGTTTGAAAATTATAGTATATTTGAGAACCTGTTCTGTGCAGGGATTATTTGATTTCTTGATTTCTACACTCAATGAACCCTAGTAGCAATAGTGAAGTGGTCAGTTACTAACCAAATGTTTGATGGTTTGTATCTACCAGTTGCTAGATGGCAAAAAGATGTCACTTTCAGATTCTGTGAAGATTGGAAAGCCTCTGGGGACAGTCCTCCCCTATCCTACAGAGTCACTATGAGTCATCTCAAGAGCAACATCCATTCTAGACTCAAAATCAGAAGATGTAGGTTGTAGGCTTGGCTGGATCATCACTAGAACATAATCTTGGAGCTTCCAGTTCCTCAACTGAGACAGACCACTCATGTGAAATACAACTTGTGTATATATGCACACAAACATGTTAGTGCTGTCTGGTCAATTCTGACTCATAGTTATCATAGAGAATAAAGTAGAGCTGCTCCATTGGGTTTCCAAAGGTAGAAGCACTTATAGATGTGAATTACCCAGTTTTTCTCTTTTGTAGCAGCTGGTAGGTTCAAACCACTAGTCTTGAAATTGGCAGCTCAATGTTGAATCTGTCATAATAGCAGGGCTTCTCAAAATAAAATAGCAGATATGAAAAGCCTTTAATAAGGTGAAAGCACTCGACAAATCCAAGACATTGTTGCTTATTATGACATATCCTAAAGCAAATCGTATATTGCAGAGGGGGTTACTATTAGAAGTTGGAAGATCTATACCTAGAATCCAAGAAAACCAACCAACTGTGGAAATGCCTGAATGGCTGAGAAGTGAGATGAGGAGGGCTCCTAAGCCAATTAGGGGATTTTAATGTTGCTGGAAAGTGGAACACTGGGAAGCCTTTCTAACATTTGATCTGGAAAACAGGTTTCTTTCTTTTTTTTTTTCAGAAAGAAATATGGGTCCACTAAGTTTGAGTTAAACAAAATGTTTAGATTGCTAGTACAAGTCTTCAAGAGGAATAGAGGGAGGCAGCTTTAACCCTTTCAAGGCAGAATTATTTTTGGTTTTAACTTTTGTTGACCATGTGTTTTTAGTAATGGAAGAAAATTTGGATGAAAGAGAAAGAATTTGATGCAATTAGTGGGATGCATATGTCCCAAGGGATTTCTGGTGCTGAGGTTGGTGGGATGAGGTCCTTTTATACAGATACACCCAGCTATATCAGATCAGAAGCAGCATACACTTAAAGTGAGATGCATATTCCCATTAAACACCTGAGGTGGAAAATATAGATAGGTACTATGTGACCACTGAGGACCCTGGCAGTGTAGTGATTACACATTGGGCTGCTAACCACAAGGTAGCCTGTTCAAAACCACTTGTCACTCTGATGAGGCTTTCTATTCCCATCAAGAAGAGTACATGACAGTGGTTTTGAGGTTTTTAGATGTCCCAAGGATCATAAAAGAGATAATCTTAAAAAAAAAAGAGAGAGATAATCTTTTCAAGGGCAGTAATCTGGTCCAAATAGAAATAAATATCATATAAATTTTCACAAAAGAGAAAATGTGTTCATGATCTGTTCAGAGTTTCTGAAATGGGGACCCAAAAAGAAAGATGTGAATTATGTTTATGTAGGCTAATAAAGGTTAAGGAAACTTTGATTTTGGAAGTCATGAGAATGTTGATCCTTGGATAAATGGACTCCATTTTGAGAAAAGTAGTTGCCTAATCAGACCCACTTGGGTCCACTAGAAACCCTACCCTGGATAATTGCTTTCCATATTGTAATTTTCTGCTTGTCCATTAAGAATCAACCAACCATTGAGTTATTAAGTCCCTTCTGACCCTTGGAGATCCTAAGAGCTTCTGAACAGGACTGTGTTCCACATGGTTTTCAATGGCAATACTTCATATTTCAGAAGTATGTTGACAGAACTTTCTTCTGAGGTGTCTTGCAGTGGTTTGTGTCACCCACGGACTCACACAAGTCTTCTGATGAATCAATTCAGTTTCTTGATGCTGTGATGATGAGGACCAATTTACTTTTTTTTTTTTTGGCATCACTGCCCTCTGGTGGTTGTGGGAGCTACCCAGCGCTCACTGGATTTGAACCACCAATCCTGCAGGCCACAGTCTCGCACTCAACCACTTATGCCACCTGGGCTCAGCCCAAGGACCAATTTAAGCAATGAGCAATAGCATCCTGTACTGGGGGAAAGGAAATGGCTATGAATTAAAAATTATCATTAATCATATTACTAGTTATTGATGATTAATTATAAAATGAATATAAGTACATATATGGTCTAAAAATTTCAAATGAAAGTGAGAACAGAATTGGAAGTGCAAATTGTGCATTCACTTCCCCCATGTTATTCACTAGTACTATATATATATGTAACTAAGGAACAAAAACAAATTGTTGTCTATGCATCCTAACTCATAATTTATTTGAGCAATTTCTATTATTGGATATTTGTATAGCTTTCAATTTTCCTTTATTACATACAGTAGGCATTGTAACATTCTTAAGCATACATTTTGCACATGTGTGTAAATATTTCCTGTGGGATAGACAGGCAGGGTGACATTGCCATGTCAAAGTGTACTTACATTTATCATTTGGCTATATACTGCCAAGTGTGTCCTAAAAAGATAGAACCGCTTAATACTTTGAAAAGAGCAGATGAGAGTTGCTTAGGAGTTGGATAAACTGGATTACAGTAGTTGCTCTTGACAGATGACCTCTGTATCAATGGCAAAACTCTCTAGTCACCTCTAAACCTTGATGGCTGCAGATCTGTTACTGTGGAGGGCCCTGTGTAGAGAGTTAGCTGGTCTCTCCAACAACATTGACAATGCTTCTTTAACCAAAGGCTGGAGTATGCTATAACTTGTAAGGTACTTTATATAGCACATTAATTTCCTGTAAAAATCTTAATCAATTTTGTTTGTTTTAGCAACTCAGTAAATATCACTCTGTGTGTGTGTGTGTGTGTGTGCTCACAGTCAATTCAAACCCAAATCCAATTCACCGCCATCAAGTCGATTCTGAATTACAGTGACTCTATAGGACAGGATAGAATTGCCTCTTGGGTTTCTGAGACTATAACCCTTTTTTCATTTTTTTGTTTCCATTACATGAATTTTATTGGATTGGATCCAAGGATCACAGCCAATTCTAAAGGAATCATCTAGATTGTAGCTGGTCACCTCTTGGATCTTACTCATCAGCGTGCTGAATTCTTCCTTTTTTAGAAGCATAGAAGTCATCCAAAAACTTTTGGATATCCTTGTTTTTAACTGTGGTGGCATCCTGAATTAAATCAGCTGAATTTGATACAAGCTTACTGTCGTTTCCTTAAAAAATCAACTCATCTTCCTGGGCTTGTGAAACGGAAAAAGCAATGCCTGTCATCATGCATACCCTCCGGATATATTTTTCACTCCAAAAGTTACAGATTTCATCAAAAGACCCATTCTTAATAACCATGCTGATGGGAAAGTGGGCACAGACAGACTCATCTTGTATAGGAAACCAAGTGTAGCATCCTTGATCATGACTGCGTATAGTACGGACGGTAGCCAGTCCCTTTGTATTTATTTCCCCACCATTTGTCACCTCGAAGCCTCTTCTTCTACGTGGATGTGATTGACGTCCCTCCGTGGGATTCCTCTGGGGCTCTTCATGATGACCATGCACCCCTTTAGGGAAATGTCAACATCCTTTGGAATGTGACAGTCTGGTTGCTTAGAATGGTCTTCATTCTTGCAGTAGATGCAGCAAAGAGGACACTATAACTCTTTATGGGAGTAGAATGCTTCTTTTTACCTCCTTGCAGCAACTGGTGTTCTTGAACTGCTGACCATGTGATTAGATGCCCAAAATGTAATCCATGACATCACTAGGCTCCTCCTAAGGTAACTAGAACAAGCAAAAGAGTAAACAGTAAGACCAAAGCATTCCTTTGTTATTTATGAACATTTTTATGGATGAGTGTGAGTTCTATCTTTTGCCCTAGTGGGCGACACCAATCAGTTCCAACATTCAAGAAGCAGCACCCATTCTCTGGGTCACTGGGCCACTCTGACTTTCCCCCATATGCTGAGCTTTTTACTGACCAAAGCACTAACTGGAGGGAAAAAACCAGAAGCACATACTCTCTGTGAGTTTGCAGTCTTTCTCAGAAAGGCGCTTGTCAATCCATGGCCCACATTTCATCTAAACATCGCAGAGAGGATGAGGTCTTTCTTCCTACCCTATGGAAGAATAAATGAGGAGATGGTGGAAAGCAAGAGTCCTTGGGTGGTGTGCTTACAGTCATGTACTTGACGGCTAAGGGAAAGGTTGGCGGTGGTTCAAACGTACCCAGAACTTCTTCAGAACAAATGACAATTGAGTTCCAAAGATACAGTCACTGCAAATCCTAAGAAGTGCAGTCCACCTTGATACATTTGGGGTAGTCACGAATCAAAATTGACTTACTAGCTATTGGTTTGATTTTCTCTTCCTTCCTTCCATCTTCTCTTTCTCTCCCTTTCTCCCAATCTCTCCCCCCACCCCTTTTCCAGTATGACTATATTAATGGAACTCCCTCTGTAAGAAAGGGAACATTAGGAATAGGAATAGGTGAAATTCTGGCCACTTCCACTCATCTCCATCTATCCAGTTTCAACAGTAATACTTGTATAGAATATTTGCTTGTAAGAGCTCTGCAATTGGTTAGTGATGCTTGACAAGAAAGTAGGTGAGGGGAGTCATGGCATATTTGTTATGCATTTCAACTCTGCAATATTTATATACCAGGTACTGGATGGCTAACATAAGAGTGAGGTGCAATTGTGTCCTCTCGATCAAAGGGGGTTTCACTCCCAATCAACTGCCCTTCACTGACTTTCCATTTCTCCTGAACCTTTGGTCCTCTCTTCTATAGTAGGTAGAAAGATAATCAGTTCTCAATTTTTAACAATCTTGGCTTTGATATTATTTGGTGCAGAACTGATATTTTCTTGTAATGGTTCATAATTAAGAAGTCATATCATAGTACCCAACTTCTACACTTGGGTAACAGAGACACAAAAAGAAAAAAGCCAGTGTTTGCCAAGTAACCCAGGATAAAATTGGTAGTGGAAAGAAAAAAAGTCAATTCTCAAGCTCTTAAGATTTTATTACAAACAATGGAGCATTTAAATAAAATGAAACTGATGTTTTTTTTCTGAAACACTTGGCACTTTCTACTTTGTGCTTGTGTTGATATTCATTCTTACAGGAGTTTTTATTTCACTTATTTATGCATGCAGATACTTTTCTGTTTGCTGTACTAAGGAGAGAGGACATTTTTTACTTGAGTTGGGTGACTTCTGTGCAAAAGAGACAAGCTGGAGATATGTCAGTGCCCAATTAAGCTGGTTTTAAAAATGCATGAGCCTCCCAGAAAAAGCAAAAAATAATTGATACTGGGTGGGGCTAGGGTTGCGTAGGGCAAGAAGAGGCATAGTAAGGAGAAAATATTAAGGAGACAACAAGAAAAGGGACATTTTCTTTGGTTAATATTACTCCTTATTGATATCTCATTATTTTTGGCCCTTCCCCACATGCAGCCAATACGACAGTTGTTCCCGTGGGTGAATTTTAATTCACTCATAGATGGAATAAACCCTTCTGAAAGACTGCCCTTCAAACCAGGGGACCTCAAACTTCAGACACTGGTTATTTTTCTCCTGATTTTGTCCTTCGCTATGGTTTGCCCCTAATGATCATTTATCTATTTTTGTATGTTGACTCACTTTAAAAACGTTTCACTGTTGCCTGAAGAAAAGTTAGTATCACTGGCAGTAAGTAAAAAGGTAACCATAAAAATAAATACAGTGGAAACAAACAAACAGACAGACAAAAAGACCCTCCCTGCCATTGAGTCGATTCCATCTTGTAGTGGCCGGGTGGAATTGCCCCTGTAGGTTTCTGAGACAGACGTAGCTCTCTCTGGGAGGAGCAAGTCTCATCTTTCTCCCAGAGGAGCAGCTGATGACTTCAAACTGCAAACCTTGCAGGGAGCAGCCCAATTTGTTACCACTTTTCCCAGGGCTTCTGTTCCTGGAGACAAAAGACACTGTTTTCGAAACAAAGACATTGCGAAGAAGAAGACGAAGAAGAAGAAGAAGAAGAAGAAGAAGAAGAAGAAGAAGAAGAAGAAGAAGAAGAAGAACAACAACAACAACAACAACAACAACAACAACAACAACAAAACTTTGAAAAGCAAAGCATCAGCAGGGGAAATAAGCAATGATAAACCTGACAGAGTGATACATTTGTACATTTCAGTTAAGTCCCTCAAGGAAAAGATTGGGACTATTTGCTTCTAACAGTGGGGACAGTGGGGGAAGATTGGGATTTCCAGCCAGATTCAACTGAGGTTTGATTTTTTAGTTTAGGCTTTTACTAGTCTCTCACAGAAAAAGCAGGATGGTATTAACTGCTTCACAGGACTACTGTGAAGTAACAATGTAAATACTGAAAGCAAACACACACAAAAAAGTCCATTGCATCAATTTTGAGTCATAATGTTCTTATAAAGAAAAGGGTAGCACTTTTCCTTGAAGTTTCTTAAATTCACAGGAACAGGGGGCTTCATCTTTCTTCTTCAGAGAGGCTGATGGGCTTGAACCCTGGTCCTTGTGGTTAGCAGCCTGATGTCTAACCAACAGTGCTACCCTGACTCCTTGATTTTTGGAAAGCAATGAGGAAATATAGTCATGCAGTTGCAGTTTTACTCTTTTTTTTTTTTCAACCAATGTGATAGTTTGTAGATGATTTGTAGTTTGCAATTATTTTGCTCTGGGTGGAGAAAAGACATAATCAAACACAGAATCATAGAATTTTAAAAATGGAAGAGGTTGCTTAGATAACAGTGTTTATGTGCTGCATTTATTTTTCATTCAAAATAAAAATAGCTTTATTGAATCCCATGGGAAAATGTACTGTTTCACAGCTTATATTGTCTACTTCATGGACTAGATGCAGGCCAACAAGAAAATCCAATGTTAGTATCTGGTATTTTGAAAAGCATTGTTTATTTAACCTTAAAATCAAAGTAGACTGAAGAGCTCCATGGGACTCCTGAGCCTCACTAACCCCTTGTTTCACATCCCAACTCCCTAATTACAGACCAGTTGTCATCTGAGTTATGAACGACTCATGAGAACTTCACGTATCTCAGAGTAGTCAATGCTCTAAACCAGGGGTGCTCACCCTTTTTCATCATGTGAACTATTTATAAAGTGGTCAAATCAAAATGATCTACCAACTATAAAATGCAAAAGACATATTATTTATTTATTTATTATATGTATTCATAAATGCATTGAGAATTCTTTATATGTGCAGTAGATGTTTATGTTCCTTGCATAAGCTCATGAGTCCATGTTGCACAGCACAACACAATTAACTATGTACATTTTTTTCATTACCTGAGTTGACTTTTATAACTTGCACTGAATGGAATGAGCCAGGGATGTATAGTCTGGACATTAGCTGCTGACAGCCAGCCTCAAGCACACTTCCCAAAGACCATCCCTCATGGTGGAACATGCTTGGACTTAATGATCTTCATGTGGGAAAAGGCTGACTCACATAAATAAGTAAAGCTAAATAATGCAGTCAAGATGGTAGCACAATTTTTTATTTTTGGGTACTTTCCCTCTGTGAGTAAGTTCCAGAGCTGTTCATGTGCTCTGGACTTCAGTTGAATGTCAGCTTTTAATGTCAAAATCACTCCTTCTGTATGGAAGTGATATGTTTTTGTCTTCTTACTTGGTTGAGCTCCCCCACTCATTTTAATACCCTTTTTTTACATTTTTGGGGGAGGCATCACTGCCCTCTGGTGGAAGTGGGAGGTTCAGCCTTGCTCCTGGAGAGCTGCTGCTGGATTTGAACCACCAAGTCAGTGGGCCGCAGTCTGGCACTCAACCACTAAGACACCAGGGCTCAGCCCCCCTTTTTTACACTTAAGAGAAAAAAAATAAGGTAAAAAAACTGGTGATAATTTAGCTTGTCAGCACTTAGCGCAGTTGTTTGCACATACGTTTGACACCTAAGTTTGCATCTGATTGCCTGCGCTGTATATCAGTTAAGTGATGGGATTGATGATAGGCTTACATCCATTTTTTAATGCCATGCGATCTACCTACATTACATTTGCAATCAACTACCAGATCGTGATTGATGTATGGATGTATTGAGTACCGTAAGGGTTTACATAATCTGATGCTAACATGTGACGGGGTGGAGTCTGGCCTGTCAATCAGGTCACAGTTTGATGAGCTCATCTGGAGGCGTGAAGGAAAGAAATAGCTCACTAGAATTGGAGCACTCACTCCCTGCGAGACATTCTTGTTGTCAAGATATATGGAGTTATGCTGGAGCCCTGGAGCTGGAGGAACCATGGGGAGACCCAGGCCAGGCCTGGGATGCTTACACTGCCACTGGATCCACAAGACTTCCCACCCACTGACCTGTGAACTTCTTGCATTCAGCATCATCGCATGTGTTTCATGAGTCTCAAGAGGAATTTAGAGATTGGTATTGGACAAATGGGCTAATATCAGACTTCTTCTGGATTAATATTCTTAATATTCAATTGCTTTTGCTTATAAAGCTCTTTCTTGTACACATGTGGGTGTTTATGAATTTGCTTCTCTAGTTAACCTTGACTAATATAGTTTGCAAAACCAAACTACGCTGTCTGCCATCTATTCGATGTCGACTCAGAGAAACCCTTTGGACAGGGTAGAACTAGTTCTGTGAATTTCCAAAGCTGTCACTGTTTACAGGAGTAGAAAGCCCAGTCTTTTTCCTGCAGAGTGGGTGATAGTTTCAAACTGTAAACCTTGAAGTTTGTAGCCCAAAGTGCAACCGTTTTGCCATCAGAGCTCCTGAAAGTGTGACCATGGTGAACATTTCATAAGGAGATTCCCAGGTCTTTCTTCCAAGGTATCTCCAATTTTTTGGTTAGCTTCAGAGAGCAGAAACTCCTCTAGAATAACAGAAAGCTCGTGAATTTCTAATCTCATGTAGCTCACATATTAGACAGCTAACATTAAAGAGTAATGTAGACCTCAGGGTACTCTGAAAGCCAAACAGTACCAGTTAACTGGGGGAGAAGGGGGGTTTGGCTTACCTGAGCTCACTGTTCTCTCAAAAGACTTGTGATTCAGTGTTGTCAGATTTCTAATGAGAAATCAGAAGTCCATATTTTTATGTGAAAATTTCTTTATATATTGGTCAACTAAACACACACACACATGTACACATACACCTCTGTAGTTCAAGCAAAATATGTCTATTCTGAGTGCTTTCTTATTAGAGCATGTGATCTGCTTCAATTGTCTACTATTATAAATGAGCAATTGGTGGCCCAGAGGAAGTGACCTAACCAAAGTGATATCTTCCAGTGGTTTACCCATGGTCTATGGGAAAAAATTGAGATGCGTATCATTTGCAATTCCCTGGAAAGATACCCCATGCATATTCTGTATTAATCTTCCAGGGTGGATTATTATATTCAATCACTCAATAAGGTCACGAATAATGATTGACCCCTTATTATAGGCAAGTCATTTGCAAAAGGGAAACATACGGCCAAAGATCTCTTTTAAATGTTAAAAAAGAAAGGATATAGGCTGAGCCCCAGTGGCGTAGTGGTTGTGTGCGGGACTGCAGCACTGGGATGGAGGTTCAATTCCAGCAGCGGCTCCACAGGAGCAAAGGCTGGGCCTCCTATTCCCACCAACAGAGGGCAGTGATGCCCAAAAAGCAAAAAAAAAAAGAAAGGATATAATTTTGAATTCTATTTTAGTCTTGCTCTAAGCCACAGTCTTTTCAGTTCTTTCAGATCCATACAGAAGCTGGATGAGGAAAAAGGAAGGTTAAAGTAGAATTGATTTGTGTGAATGTATTAATAATGAAGACAATTAATTTAGTGTAGACTGCAAGAAGATCATACAAATCTGTCTTGGAAGAAGTTCAGTCAGAATACTTGCTGTTCCCTTATACCACAGAAGGCAACATTTTACAGTCCTGTGCCATTCTTACAATTACCCCTAAATTTGAACCTATAGTTACAGTCACTATCTCACTCCATCTTATCCAAAGGTTTCTTTTTTGGCCCTGCCCCACTGCTTTATGAAGCATGATGTCCTTCACCAGGGACTGGTCTCTCCTAATAGCATATACAAAGTACATGGGGTGAAGTCTTGCCATCCTTATTTCTAAGGAATGTTCCAGCTGTTCTTCTTATAAAATAATATTTTCTCTTCTGGAAGTTTATGATATATTCAATATTCTTTTCCAGCATCATAATTCAAATGCATCAGGTCTTCTGCTGTCTTCCTTATTCATTGTCTAGTTTTTGCATTTGAAAGCATCATGCTTTGGATCAAATATACCTTAGTCCTCAAAATGATAGCTTGGCTCTTTAACACATGAAAGAAGTCTTTTGTAACCAATCCATCCAATGAAATATGTCTTTTGAATTTCTGGCCTGCTGCTCTCATGAGGGTTGATTGTGGATCCAAAATCTGTGATAACTTCTTTCTTTTCTCAGTTTATCATAATGTTTATTGGCATAATTGTGAGATCCCCCCCCCCAAGGTGTAATTCATATCAAATGAATGTACTTCAGTCAACAGTTAACAGCTTGTTAATGAGCCTACTCAGGTGCTGGTTTATAGTCTTTGGAACTCATCACATGTTTCAAGCCCCATTGGTGTTCATTAATCAAGATTTTGTCATTTATTTATAGAACATTGTTAATGTGACTTTGAGGACTAAAGTGTGCCTAACCCAATCCCACAGTATTTTCAATTGCTCCACATGGACATGAAAGTTGGGCATAGAATAAGGTAGACTGAAAAAGAATGGATGCATTTCAATAATGGTGCTGGAGAAGATTATTGAAAGTACCATGGACTAACAAAACAAAAACCAAGTCTATCTTGGAAGAACTACAGCCAGAACACCGTATGTTATGATCCACACATTCAACTGCTTTTACATAGTCATCAAAATACAAGTAAACATACTTTAGGTAGTCTCTGCCTTCTGCTTATGTCCATCTGACATCAGCATTGATGCTCCTTATTTCAAGTACTCTTCTGAATCTGGCTTGAATTGCTGGCAGCTCCAGACTGATGTATTGCTGCAACAGTTTTGGAATAAGCTTCAGCAGAATTTTATTTACATGTGACATTACAGGGAAGTGGGCAAAGGGAGACATTGGACAGTGTACAATGACAAAATAATAATAATTTATAAATTATCAAGGGCCTATAAGGGAGGGGCGAGTGGGGAGGGAGTGGAAAAGGAGGAGCTGATACCAGGGGCTTAAGTAGAAAGAAAATATTTTGAGAGGGATGATGGCAACAAATGTACAAATGTGCTTTGCAAACAGTGGATGTATGTATGGATTGTCATGAGTTGTACGAGCCCCCAATAAAATGATTAAAATATCATTTTTAATTTCAGCATTCTGTTGAGTTACCTTTCTTTGAAATGGGTACAAATATGAGTCTTTTCTAGTTGGTTAGCCAGGTAACTGCTTTCCACATTTCTTTGCATAAACAGGTGAGTGCCTCCAGTACTGCATCAGCTTGTTGAAATTTGTCAATTGGTGTCCTATCATTCCCTGAAGTCTTATTTTTCTCCAATGCCTTCAGTGCTGCTTGAACATCTTCATACAATAACACTGGCTTATGATAAGATGCTGATTCTGAGAGTGGTTGATGGTTATCCAGTTCTTTCTTGGTACAGTGGCTCTTTATTCCTCCCTTCTCTTTTTGATACTTCTCTTTTTGTATTGCTCTATGTTTTTGCCTGTAGAATCTTTCAATATTGATTACTGATTTTTCCCAATAATCAATAACTGATTTCCCCCCCTTCATTCTCAGCTTAAGAAATGCTGAGCTTGCTCTTCCTTTTGGGCTCTCTAACTTTCGGTTTTTGTACAGCTCCTCACAGTGCTTTGTGTTCTTGAGGTGTCCTTTGAGATCTGACATCTCGCTCTTTTACTTCATCATTTCTTTCAGTCACTTTAGCTTTGACACATTGAACACGAATGACTAAAGAGCAGAGGAACGATCAGATGGTATGAATAATATCATGCATGAAAAAAGCAAAAAACATTTAAAAAAAGAAACAAATGACCAAAATGGTTGTCAGAAGAGACATGGAAACTGGTTCCTGTACATAGAGAATATTCCTTAGGTATAAGAGTATTGAGAATTTCTCTCCATTATTTTGGTCATGTTATCAGGAGGGACCAACACAAAGGGTCAATGAAAGAGAAAAACCCTCAGTGAGCTGGACTGACACAATGCCTGAAACCGCAGCTCCAACATATCTCCTGTTGTGAGGATGGTGTCATTGTTGTTATGCGCTGTTGAAAGGAAATGCGTCCCAGTCCCATGACATACTCACAATTGTTCTAATGTTTGAGCCGATTGCTGCAGTCGCAGTGCCACTCTGTCTGTGGAGGCCCTTCCTCTTTTCCTCTGCCCTTCTGCTTCATCAAGCATGATGGCCTTCTCCGGAGAATTTGGAATCTGTACAGTTACCAGGAGTCAGAATTGATTTGACTGCACCCAACACGACACTGTTAAGACATGGAATGTACTCTGAGCAAGGAAGCAAAACCCTTGCCCTGGTGTGACTTACAGGCTAGCGGATAGAATGAGCTGCCTAGGAAATTCTCAACTGGATAAATAATGGGTCACTGTCTCCATCTCTTTCAGCCATGCCAGCAAGAACCGGAAAGTTGATGGTGGCATGGAGAACAAAAAGTTGGCTCTCTCACTCCAAGGCCAACAGTCTACCTCCATGGCAATGATATGCTTGATGATCTGCTGTATGGCACAGACTTTGATATTTTGAATCAAAGCTCTACAAAATACCAGGAGGCCAAAGATGTTGTTAACAGGACAAAGGAGGGGGATCAATATCAGTTTACTTCTTAGTTGCCCATGCCGTCCCTAGAAAAACATCTCCAATGCTGCACAAACAGGGTGTGAGACTGAATTAGGGCTGTGGTCAGCTTTGCTGGGAGTGATTCGTCTTCAGCCCCGTTGGCTCTGGCAGATTTACAGGGGCTGTATTTTCAAACACCAATCGTCCTTGAACAATTTCTTCACTACCTGGTACGTGGCTCCCTCCTCCGTGCCCCCTGTCAGATGTGCCCATCTGTTGTCTCCCTCCCAGTTTTTTTTTCTTTAATAACAAAGTGATTGTTGACATTGTAAGAAAAATCCAATCCTCGGTTGAAGTTTACGTTCCAGAGGGTCTCTCTTTGGGGAGAAAATCAGCAGTGGATAGAGTTGCACATTCCTGACATTGGGGCCAGCTCCCTCTAAAGCCTGCATTACCATGAAACAACTGCACTGCTCTTTCCAGCTGGTTCTCTTTTCTTTCCTGGGAGGGATCAAGGAAGACTAATACTTCTTGTCTTGGCCTGCAAAGACACTTTATCCTCCCTTCACAGGGCCAGCAAGGCTGTATGGAGAAATGGCAGCAGAGAGTTGAGGAAGATAATGGTTTATGAACCTCATGAAAAAGCAATTATGGTCTAGTTGATTCCACTTGGTGTTAGAACTGTCCTCCACAGGATTGTCAATGGCTGCTTTTTTTGGTGGAAGCAAATTGCCAGACCCTTCTTCCAGAGTTCTTTTGGGTGAATTCAAATCTGGAACCTTTCAGTTAAATGCTAACTGTTTATACCACCTGATATCTCTTGAGGCATCCTTGTGGTATTTCCAGTTGTTGGGTGATTTTTGGATCTTGTCTAGAGCATTTCCTAAATGTACCACTTCATAGACAGTGAAGAGCATTCACAAGTCTTCCTGAGTTTCAAACCTCATGGCAGCATCCACAAGCAATGGCATATAGCCATGCTGAATGGACTGTACAGACTTAGACGAGGGTGGCCATTGTCTTCTAGAAACATATAGGCTGAGGGGCTGGAGAATGACCCTTTTAACATATTTTATTGCAGCAAAACCTGTCCTAATTTGAACTCAGAGAATAAAAATTAATATTCACTTAAGAAACAATATAGAAAACTAGTTACGTGTAAGTTTAGAATCAGAGAGTCCAACTTTTTATAACACAAGGATGCACTCAGGAAACTGAGCCCATCCAGGTGCTAGGGGAAGAAGGAGAGAAAAATAGCCTCTGTCATACACTGGGGCAATCCTGTAGTTGTTAATGTCAATGGTGTTTGTGAAGATGGTTTAAATAGAGTGGCATGATAACAGTAAATGCTCAATAAAATATACATTTTTATTCTTGGCAAAAGGTGAAAATTATACACTATCTAAGCAAATGTATTTATGATTAAGAAAGCTCAGTTAACAAATTCTTCTATATGAGTAGACCCTTAGGGGACTTGCCCTAAAAAAGATAAGCCTATTTCAGAATAGCTATATCACTTATTTATAGGACAACTTGCTTTGAGCATTTTTTTTAACTTCTGAGCAAAATGCTCCTTAGACTAACTCAAGAGCAGGGTCAACACTCCCCTTGAAGCCTTGTTTACACATTAAGTCCTTATTTCATAAGTGGTATAAAGGTACATTTTAGTTTAACTCCCTTCAAAATATGATAAATTCTGAATGAGTAGTGTATGTGTTCCTAAGACTTTATTATTACCCAAGACCTTAAAGTCAGAGAGATCTGGCATATTTTAACACTGCAATTACTGTAGTTTTGTGTCTCACATGTTTGAATCAGGATATGTCTTGTCAATGGCATGTCAATGTACAGGTCTTAATGCGGTTCTTGGTGCTATGGCAATAAAGGTAATAATTAATACCTATTGCATTTACCTAGACTGGAAATGATTTAATTTGTGATGCACAAAACTGGTGAGTGGCAGAAAGAACACATAATATTGCTTCCATTTGGTGGTTGAGGGAATTGATGTGGAAGAGTTAAGTTGCTTGCCTCATAACTTGCCTCAGTGTTTTTCAAATCTTTCGTGATGTAATTGCATCCAGTAAGTGTCCCTGGATGGTGTAACTGTTAGTGGAGACTGGAGGGGCTAGTCGGAGGGGCTAGTCCACTCAGGGACAACTCAGAAGACCTGGTTTCTACTTCTGAAAAATCGCAGCCACAGAAAACCCTGTGAAGCACCACCCTACTTTGGAACAGTTAGTCACCATGAGCCTGAAGCAACTCAGTGGTACCTGGTTTGGTTTATTTCTTTTATTTTTTAGTTGCAAACATCTTTAAGAAATGGGAATGTTCACTGGAAGAGAAAGCGATGATCAGGCAACCACCTAATGGCCTTGCTTTCCTATCCTGCCTGTAATAGTCACAGATTCTATGTGGAAGGAGATGAGATGGCAACCTTCTCCATCAGTGGTTATGGCAGCAGGGACAGGAAGCCATGAGAGAGAGAAAATAAGATTTTCTTTTAGATTTCTACATTGCCTCTAAGTCTAATGAGGAGATGAAATCTGCTCATGTAAAGTCAACGGAGCTGCTTTGATAAGAAGAAACATGGGTCTTGAATTTGATGTGTGATTGACTGATGAACTCCGCTCCCATTGCCACTTGACTAAAATTCTGGCTCTTGGCTAACTAACATACCTGGGGGAATGGTGGCATCTGCAATAGGGGAAGGACCTAGTGTCAGTAATGCTAGTCACATTTCTTAAGTGGACAAATGGTAAAGTGGCCAATGGGACACGGGAAAATTTTATAAAACATTTTTTTTTGGTAGCCTTCTCATTTGACAGGAATTCTTCAGATTAAGTAATGCTGCATGCTTATGCCTCTCACTGGTTTTGAGGGAGGACACACATTAGCAGCAACCTAGCTAGCTCATGTGATAAATAAGTCAACCATTGTTGAGTGTGCTGTGGTATAGCACCTTCAAGTATATATGCTTATTTCATTTGTAACTATAACCTACTAATTGGGAACTCATCAAAGATGGTTGGGTTGATACATAAATAGCATCATCTGAAAAGTAGCTACATTTATCCTAATTTTATCAATGAGGAAACTGAGAGATTAGGTGATTTGCCTTGGGTCATTCAACTGATCCCAGGGATTTCTGACTTTGAGTCTGATGTCTTTTTTTTTTAAATTACATTAATGCTATGAGTCAGGGTGGACTCTAGGGCAGTGAGTTTGGTAATTTTTTGGAATGTGCTCATTTGCACTGATGTCACTGTATCACAAAAGCAGATCATTAATGTCACAAAGAGTGTTAGACCATGTAGTCAAATGACATGGAAACATGTTGTCTTCTCCCCCCCAAACTTGCGTTTTAACTCATTGCAATTTATAATGTACAGACAGTCCAGGAGAAAGTGAAGCTTCTAATAAAGAAAGGGATATATACTAGGATTATAGCATTTTCTATAATGAGTTAACATCATAAAACTTCATTTCTCACCCATGAATATTCCAGTGTAGGTGTTCCTGAGTAGTAATGATGGGTGGTTGTTCCATGCAGTCACTCAGATAACCAGGTAGATGGAGTCTCTGCCATCCTGCATGTGTGGTTTTTCAGATCATCCTGGACATCATCAAGTAGGTAGAAGGTGGAGGAGTAGAGGACCACTTGTTGGTGGTTTTCAGAGATCAGATCTGAAACACATCACCTTTTCCATATGTCATTATTTAGAATGCAGTCACAGATGTAACATCTTTAGAGGCTGGGAATATAGTTTATCATGGTCCCAAGGAGAAGTAGAAAGAGGTTTGGTGTCTCAACAGTAATCTCTGATACAGGGTATAAAGGCAGGATGAACATTATAGGGAAACCCCAATGTGCTTAAGGAATTTCAAAGAAATCCTATATACTTGGTCTTTGAAGCTGAGGGCCTAGAGGAAAAATGTCCACATTATATCCATCCTTTAATACCCCTGTCATAGCACTTTTCCTGATCAGCTCAGTCAGAATTAAACCTTCTCTCCTTCAGGTTGTCATATTACTTTCCATATACTCCTGAGCATTTGAGCCATAGAAGTCCCTCTAGACTCCAGCCTTTGTCTCATTCCCAATATTCAGATTGTTGCTGGGTAGGAGAATACTGCTGTTTTAAAAAATATACTTATTACTTTCATCCACTTCTTTAAGACCTCTCCTCATATAGGATACCACATTCTGTGGGGGGAGTGCATTCCAACCCCATTGATGTCAGGGTTTGTCATGTGAATTTTTTGGTCAAAGATTCATGAGTGAAGAGTCACATGCAACCGAGAAGTTTCAGAGCCATTAGTTTCTTCCTTCTGTCATGGGAATGCAATGTACCAAATAGAGCTTGCTCCTTGAGACTGAATTCTAGAATAAAGAACACACATGGAGCAGATCTGCAGCTGCCCTGCAGCTGACATGTACTATGATTAAAAAATAAGTCTTTATTGTCATAAGCTCCTACAATCTTTATGGTTATTTCTTAGTGAAGCCAAGCCAAAAATATGTGTCATTTGGGCCTGGTTAATATGCCATTAACTGCTATTGGAGACTGGGAAGATGGCAACCCATGTTCTACAGAGGTGTAATATTTGGCAAAAAAATGTCATCTGGCATTACTTGGAAGCAGGCAGGTTTGGGAAACAGAAGATTACTATGCCTTCATTCTATTGGCTGCATTTGACAAGAAAGAGATGAGCTCAAAATGACCTGACAGGTTTACAAGCAAAATCAAAAGGCCATATATAAGCCTTCAAATTCCAGGAATTATGAAAAAATGAAAACATGTCTCATCGACAACTGGTAAAATATAAAACTAAGGAGGTTTTTGAGCGACAAGCTCTGATGAAAACTTCAAACAGAAAGATACAAATGTTTCTAGAGCAATTGAGTGTTTATTTTTTAAGTCATCTTTTCTGGACAATTAATTTTGATGAATACATACCTCTCCTTTACTTAGCTAATTTTATTTAAAATCTTAGAGATATTCTTAATATCTGTTTTAGTCACAAAGCCAAGAACTATAACTTAGCCGCATCACTGGTCTCCTAGCTTGTGATGTGGAAGTGTCTTGTTTGTTGCTGTGAGACTGGAAGTTATGCCATATCAGCATTTCTAATACCAACAGGATGGTGGACGGACTTCAGAAGAACTCCCATAGGAGGGCTAGGAAGAAAGGCTAATCTATTTTTAAAAATTAACCAGTGAAAACACTATGGATCACAATAGAATGCTCTGAGATACTGTTAGAAGACCAGCTGTGTCTGTCTGGGTGCACTAGAGAAACAAATTCATAGACACTAATATGTATATAAGAAATAGGTTTATATACAAGAGCAGTTGAATATTGAGAAAACATCCCAGCCCAGTCCAGATCAAGTCCATCTGTCCAATATTAGCCCATCTGTTCAATATCAATCTATAAAGTCCTCTTCAGACTCATGAGATATATGCAATGACATTGAATGCAAGAAGATCACAGGCCAGTGGGTGAGATGTCTTCCAGTGGCATTGTAAGCATCTCAGTACTAGCAGGAGTCTCTATGTGGCTTATCTGATTCCCAGGGCTGGGGGTCTATCTGCATAGTGCCATGTGTCTTATCAGTAGAGTGTCTCTTAGAGAGTGAACTGAGAGAGAGGTATCTCCTGCCTCCAAGGAGGAAAATACAGGAGTTCTCAGAATTCTCAGGAGGACATGTCCACAAGAGGCCTCATTGTTTATATTTTGATTGACAGGCTAGACTCCACCCCTTCACTCATAATCCTTTCAAATTGACACCAGATTATGTAATTACCACACCAGCCAAAACCAAACCCATTGCCATCAAGTTGATTTGAAAACAGCAACTCTCTGAGGCCCTCAAAACCCACAGTGGCTGCAACATTGGACTTGACTATATCAATGACTGTGATAATAGCACAACACTTTTCTGTTTGGTTGTACATAGGGTCACCTAGAATTGGGGCCAATTTGATAGTTGTTAATCATTAAAACAATATAACATGATCAAATGTTAATCGATGATATCATGTTAGTCACTGAAAACAATATATCATGATCTATTGCTTTTTTTCAACACATATTTATTAGATTTTATTATGAACCAGACTCTAGGTAATCAGCGTAAACTAATGGGCCCATTGACAAAAATCCCTGTGTGCTAATGCAGTTTGCAAATTATTGTATGAAATGAATGAATTTGTAGTGAAAAGAACAGTAGATCTAGTTAGTTTAGAGTTGACTAATGAGAAGCCAGTATTTGTCAACGTTTGTTTCAAGAAATTTGAGCAAACAAGAAAGGGACAGGAAATACATAATGAGCATGTTGTTTTTTGAGCCAGAGGAAATGTTTTTCCTTTTTTGGTGTTGTTGCTTTGCTTTGAAGACGAGGAATGATAAAACTTATTTCAGTGCTCAATAATATTTTATTGCCATAAGTGAGAACAAAAGAGTAGAATTTATAAGAAAGCAAGGTTAGGAGATGTGAGAGCTAGAAGAATAGCTTAGGACACCTTGCCCTCATTTCTCAATATATCCTTGGTCCAGTCTTGGGTTTTCTTTTCCTAAAATATGGATATTGGACTAGATTAGTGGTTTCTAAGACATTCTGGGTTTTGAAACCATATTGTTAGAAGTTCCTTTCAAAGTGTATTTCTGCTCAACTTTAAGAATGCTACTCATAAAAAGGATGTTAATCATATGAACCACACACTCCAAGATGCTACACAACAAAGTTAATCATCTCTTTTATTTATACTTATTTTTTATTTTTTTGGATCACTGCCCTCTGGTGGTCATGGGAGCTACCCAGCACTGCTCCTGAGAGCCGCCGCTGGATTTGAACCTCCAAGCTCCAAGCAGTCCTGCACTCAACCACCTACACCAACCGGGCTCAGCCCTTTAATGATCCCTTTTATTTGAGTGACTGAGTCCCCTTGTTTGTGTGCAGATCTTGGAATAGAGTGTCCCCTTACATTTGAAATTGTGAAATGAAGATTCCTGATTCAGTTCAAAGCAAACTGTAACTCTTTTATATAACTTATTTCAGTGAGCAATGGTATTCTCAATAGCAATAAACCAGATGCCTAAAAGACTATTAACTACCTTCATAATTCAACATTTCATTATTTTGAGTTTATCCAATCAGTCTTATCCTTTTCACTGGTTGATTTTCTAAAGAAGGTAAATGTTAAAATTAGAATTTCTTTTCTTGGTTTACTGTAAAAATACATTTTTAGCAGCAAATGTTAACAGAAAAATTATATAATAGAGTTTGATGTATGATCTCACTATACTATACAAATAAAATTTTAGCAGTGTTCTACAGATGATCTCATTAAAAAGATAAGAGTAAAACTTTGAGAGGGTAATCTCCCAAATTCCTCTGAGCCCCATCAAATCTACAATTCTCTTGATCTAGCAACAAAAACTGGATGTACAGGATAACTGCCCCTTTCTACTGTATTTTCTACTTGGACCAACCTGAGCAGACTCGTGAAGTTGGGCGCTGAGGGGGATGTCTGTGTGTGTAGGAGGGACCAGTTGAAGTTAGCAAAACTGACTCAGCCCTTCCAGAAGGTACACTCAAAAAGTAAGGGGGGGGGGCTACTTTTAATTGACTGTTTCTCACAGTGAATCAGGAAATGGATTCCCTTCCTGGGCCATATCTGCCTCTTATAAACGACTCTAATTCTGTTGGTCACGTGGTTGCTAATGGCATTCAGGGACTGCTTTGAACTGTACCGAACGGAATTCTACTGTTATCTAACCCAACCCCTAATTTCAATCTGTCCTTGCATAAGTATATGCTTTTTGCCTTCTCCGAATTTGCATAAACTCCAGCAGTCTTTTATTTTTTATTTTTTGGGTTGATAATAGTGTTTGTGTTGAAATCACACCTCTCTTTGATTTCTTGCATGCATATACACTTTTCTTGTGTTTGTGGACATAAGTGCTTTTATCTCACTCTGCAATCAGTCACAACCCAGGTGGAGGCAGGGAATGTTTGGTACAATATTTCCTATATAAACAGTTTCCCTGTAAAAGGAACAATATGGCTCTAATTCTGATGTATGATCAGTTTAGAAATATGCAAACACATTTGAATATACATCCTGTACATGACAACGGCAATGTGAAATTGGATACACAAAGGATTCTTTTTTTTTTTTTTTGGCTGTGGTGATTTCCCCAGCCCTCCCCCGACCAGATAATATCAGCTTTATTCCCAAGCTTTTAAGTGAGAATGCCTGCTTTGATAGCTTTCCCAAATTGATAAAAATATATGTAGTCAAATAGAATTTTTTTTAATGGTCAAGTTGTCCCCTGGCATGCACACTCTATCTTCTTCTGAATACAAATACAAGCAGCTAAATTGAAGAGGGTTTACAATTTTCCAATGTAGCTGTGAAGTAAAATTAGAAGTGGCAGTTGTAGACACACAGCCCAGGGATATTTAAAATGCATTTGTCTGTGTGGAGAGAAAAAGCACTGGGCTCATTAGGTCTTATTTGACTGTGCCAGGTGGAGGTGAGTCTTTGTCTCTCTGGTTCGGTCACAAGCTGCCTAGGGGAGCTTGGCATTGACTGAGGGTAGCCTAGTGGTGATGGCGGCATCTTTTGACTTCGTGTTTCTTTTCCACAGCACAACTTTTGGGGTGCACAATAGAAACCCCAGAGAAAATGTTGGTGTGCACTGCCTAATTCCAATTTTTATTACAAGGTTCTTTCTGAAGCAGAAAAAAAAATCACCACCATGTTAATATTTTTTGCGTGGGTTCATTTAGGACAAATGGACAGAGAACCAGTGGGAAAATGGCATGGGGGCCAAATCTGACTTCTGGTTTCTGAATTGTCACAAGGAGGGGTTAGGCCTACCTTCAACCTCCATCATCTTTTACTCATTCTGACACGAATGATTCCTCCTATGCCACTCTGTACCTATCCTGGGTTCAAAAATGGACACCCAGAATGCACAGATAATATTCATGGTTAAGGGGGTCACTTCGAAGAGTCACCACAAGTCAGAATCTGTCTACTCAAAGGACACAGACATTACTCCACAGCGACACCGCACCTTTGGCAGCAGCCCAGCCTCTCTCTGGTCTTCAGGGACTTAGCCACATGGTTCTTGGCCCCTGCCTTTAAAATGCAGGAAGCCCAGGTGACCAATTGCCTAGCAGTCCCATAATTGCGATGCTGCCCTTCTGCTTAGTGCCGTAGTTTCCTTCCCTTGGTCTCTGGTCTTGACTTGGTGCCTTTGTTCTGTCTCATCATCTCCATGTTGCAGGATCGGATACCTTTAGTCTCAACCTCCTCTGCTTCAGACAGACAGCCTCTTCTTCTGATGATCCTGAGATTTCTTTCTCTGTGCCTGCTGAGAGGACTCATTCTTATAGCCAGCCAGGGGATTGGCAACGGGCATTTTTTGGGGGCGGGGGGGGGGGCGACAATCACTGCTCTCTGGCGGTGGGAGTAGGAGGCCCAGCCCCACTGCTGGAATTGAACCTCCGTCCCAGTGGGCCGCAGTCCTGCGCACAACCACTACGCCACCGGGCCTCAGCCCCTGGCAACGGACATTTACCAGTCCCCTCTATTATTATTACACATGCTCTATTTGAATAATCCGATCCAATAATTTAGTCAGAATTACAGAGATATGGATAAAAAAGCAAACTGTCTGTCAATGAGTCCATCTGGACTCACGGTGACCCTATAGGGTAGGTGGAGCTTCCCTTGGGGGTTTCTAAGACTGTAACTCCTTGTGAGAACAGAAAGTCTCGTATTTCTTCTGAGGAGCAGTTGGGAGTTTCAAACTGCTCACCTCACAATGGCCAGCTTACTGTGTAACCACTATACTACCAAGGCTCTGGAGATATGGATTGAAGAGCCATATTAAGAAATTGCACTCCACCACAACCAGAGGCCCTGCTGCCAAGTGATGAGCTTGGCATGATTATGTATATCTCTAGTAGTATTTTTTCTTTTCAGGAAAGGAAACTGAGGCTCAGAGATCCCTTGTAGTTGAATTAAGATAATATAGTTAGGAACTGACAGGGCTCAGTGACTCAAGGCAAATGTTCTCAATTTACTCCAACTACCTCCCCATCATAGCTCGTTAAAGGTTATATTTTCATTGTTTTACTTGTCTTTGACTAATTTTCCTTACTTGAAACCGGAGTGAGTGGATACGCACATATTCACCATTAACCTATTCAAAATCATCATCTGGTTCTTTGATGTTGCTTTTATGATGTGATTATTTCCAGTGGCTACCTATATTCATATTAAAATATGTTTTTGTTCTGCATGATTTAAAATTATATGGTAAGCACACTCCTTTTTTATATACTTGAGTACTTTTGACCCCTCTCCTCAAATACTTATTGTGAAATATGTATTATTAGTGGGAGGAAGATAAGACTGTCTGCTCCCATATAGATTCAAAACCTCAGAAATCGTATGCAGAGTTCCTGTGCATTGGAATATTTAAAAACTATACACATGAGTTCCAGCAGCTCCTTCCTCCAAAGAGGGGATCCAAGTCCTTCTTCCTTGTCTATTCTTAGTCTGGAATCTCCATCAAAACCTGTTCACTTTGAGTGAACCTGTGCCAGAGACTGTCAAATCACAGCAACACACAAGCCATCACAGGGCGACTGACTGACAGGGGAACGGTTCTCAGGCTGTTTGGGGTGGAACCCATTCAGTTGCACCCAACAAGAGCGAGATGCGTTGGAATTGACTCGATGGCAATGGGTATTATTGCCTCCACTGACGCAATGTGGGCATTGAGAATCACAAGACTTATGTAGCTCCCTCAGCATCATCCAGCTGGTCAGAAGAGTCAAACGATACCTCTTTTTCTGCACCCAGTTCTTTTTCTGCACTTTCATGAAATCAGCCAAGTGAAATGAACAGTCCTGAGGACATGGGCAAGCAGTGTGTCCTCTGCAAGCCACAGATTTGTCACCTTGGTGGCATCTGAGTGTGACAATAAGTACTGGTGTTCTCCCTTTCCAAGGCTTATCTTCCTGACTCCAGTGATAGGATGTGTGCTTTGGGTGGGTCTTGTAAGTATCATGATGGATTTGGGCAGGTCTATTCAGACCCCACCCACTGTCTTCTAGCCTAACTCATAGCAACTGACAGGACCGAGTAGATGTGCTCTTCAAACCTTTCTGGAAGCATATAATGGCGAAGAGGTTCCAACTGCTAACCTTTTGGCTAGCAGCCTAGTGCTTAGTCCATTGTGCCACCAGGGCTCCTGAACTAGCAACCTGTTTCTAAGAGGTATGAATTTGGAGATGCCTTACATCTCCTAGAGGTCTGTTTGGAGGTTCAAAATGTCTTGATTACCAAGACTTCTTTTGATGTATATATTCTTTTGTTTTTGTTTTTGTTTTTGGGCATCACTGCTCTCCGGTGGTGGGAGTAGGAGGCCCAGCCCCACTGCTGGAATTGAACCTCCGTCCCAGTGGGCCGCAGTCCCGTGCACAAACCACTACGCCACCGGGGCTCAGCCCTGATGTATATATTCTTGAGAAGATTCTCTGCTATCTCCTAGGCAGAGTCCTTTTTCTAAGAATGCCTGTGTGCTTTGTTGCACAAGACCAACAGGCTTTGAAACCTATGGGGGCAGCTCTGCTCTCTCAGGAGAAGTTGGCAGCTGCTCAAAGGCACACTGGGCTGGGGTAGAAAATTGTGTGGAACAGTACTGCGCGATCACATGAGTTCGCTGTGCACTGAAATCAACTCAACTGCCCCTGACAACTCTCTTCTCTCTCTCTCTCTCTCTCTCTCTCTCTCTCTCTCTTCTCTCTCTCTCTCTCTCTCTTCTCTCTCTCTCTCTCTCTCTCTCTCTCTCTCTCTCTCTCTCTCTCTCTCTCTCTCTCTCTCTCTTTCTCAGAGGCAAGGCTGGCTCATAGCTATACCCGGTGGGTTTCCAAGACTGTTTCCAGGAGTAGAAAGTTCAGTTTCAATCCCAGGGAGTATGTGTGGTCTTGAACTGCTGAGCATAGGTTGTATAGCCCAAAGTGTAACCACTGCATCACCAGGGTTCCTTGGTCCACCTAACAGGAACAGCTATCTTGTTCTCCTTCCTCTTTTTCTATATATTTAAGGAGGGTTTTTCCAAAGAGCAGTGTGTGGATGACTGGCGGTATGCATGAGACATGTTCCAGTTGCACATTTAAAAATGTTAAGAGCTATGTAATCAGCTGCTAACCCAAAAGTTGACAGTTCAAATCTACTTATCAAGGCCACAGGAAAAAGTCCAGGCACCCTGCTTCCACAAAGGTTACAGTCTGTCGAATCCAATGGAGCAGTTCATCCCTATAACGGGAGGTCACTTTGAGTCTGTCAGCTCAATGACAACTGAGGCTAGAGGAGGCTGGTACTTGCTTTAATAGAACAAGATTAAATGACAGCGAAAAAGGGTTAGGGTTAGGGTGGGGGTGGTGGCCAAGATTAGGTACTGTTCTGTAGATGATTCTAGAATGGGATATATATCACAAAGGTAGTTTGGGAGCGGCAGAAGTTTGGGCAATCCTCTTTAAAAGATGTGTCTGTTTTTCTAACCTCTTCTTTTCCACTTCATGCCTTGTTAGACCAGCTGCATGTTTTCATGGTCTTTCAATCTGGATGTGTGGCTCCCTAAGGGCTGAAATTGGGCCTTGCTTGCTCTTTGATTCAACCATTTCTCTCCTCTAGCTCTCGGTCCAGAGTCCAGCACACAGTAGGAAGTTAAGCTGAGCCCTCTGTTTCTCTGCTTCCACAACAGCTAGCAGATCTGCCAGCTCCCTGTCCCATGCTCTGGCTGTCAGTCGTAAGGACAGAGATCTGGGGCTGCTGAAGTCTGATTCTCAGTGGAGATATGGGAAACCAGGGACAGAAATAGAACAAGAAATCTTGAACACAGATAAAAGGCTTTTTGATATTTGCATGAAATATGCCTGTTAAAGAGGAACTATTTTTATAGTATTATCTATAAGAGATTATAGGCAAAAATTAATTTTCTAAGTCTTTATACTTAAAACAGCCTGTGCACAGAAGGAATTTAAATTCCTCCTTTAATAAAAAATCATGCATTGTCCTGCAGGCAAAGGGCTAGGTTTCTTTGTATGATTATTTTGTGATTTCTGAGACGAACAGAAATTTGTAAAATGCTATAAAGACTGCTGTGTTTACCTAACCACATTCCAGGCTTTGTCTATGCTTCCTCATGAAGGATTATTTTGAGGGGGAGGGGGAGGTAGAAATAGTCTAATGTAGCCATTCAACAAAGTACTGTAAGACCATAAAATACAGCAAGGCTACAAAAGGAAACTTTCTAGGTGATGGAATTAAGGGAGAAACAAGGCAGGACTCTCTGGTTGAACACGGCAAGTCTCTAGGATAGAGCACAAGTGCTCCCAAGGGGCTTCCACATGGCATCTTTTTTTTCCCTTTTCATTTCAAAAATAATTTTATTGGGAGCTCATACAGTTCTTATCACAATCCCTACATACATCCATTGTGCCAAGCATGTTTGTTGCCATCATCACTTTCAAAACATTTTCTTTCTACTTGAGTCCTTGATATCAGCTTCTTATTTTTTTCCTCCCTCCCCCACCCTCCTTCCCTCGTAAACCACTGATAATTTTAAGTTGTTCTTATTTTGTCATGTCTTCCACTGATCGATGTCTTCCTTCACCCACTTTTCTGTTGTCCATCCCCCTGGGAGGGGCTTACATGTAGATCATTGTGATTGGTTTCCGCTTTCTCCCCCCACCTTCCCTTTGCCCTCCTGGGATTGCTGCTCTCAATACCAGTTCTCCTGGGTTTATCTGTCTTGGATTCCCTGTGTTTCCAGCTCTTACCTGTATCTGTGGACATGCGCTGATCTAGGTGGATTTATAAGGTAGAATGGGATCATGATAATGGGGGGGGGGGGCGTTAAAGAACTAGAGGGAAATTGTATGTTTCCGTGGTGCTATCCCGCACCCTGACTGGCTGGTCTCTTTCTTGCTACCCATTTGTAAGGGCACTATACATCTTTTTGGGGCAGAAAGTCTTATCCTTCTTCCTTAGAGCAGTTGGTGAATTAACCCTTAACCCACCGAGCTACCAGAATTTCTTGAACAACCACAAAAACAAACCCTGCCATTAAGTCCATTCAGATGCATAGCAACCCCATATCCAGGGGTTTCTGAGTCCACAGATCTGTATGGGAACATGCAGTACCATCCTTCTTTTGAACCCATGAACAGAAGGCCAATAAAAAACTGAGCTCATAACAAACTGAAAGTTGATCCAAAGGCATCTGAAGTGTTAATTTATTAAATAACCCTTTGCTTTCATGGCTTTCAATAAGAAATACCTGTGGTCAGGAAAGTTAGGAGACAGGAAACTGTAGTCTTTCTTTTAAACCCATTTTTAAGCTTGGAATGAAACCAAAGGTTTCTCCAGCCGTAAACTGCGTGTGTTCACCTGCACAGTGAGTGCAGGGGGAGAAGGAGAGGCCGGCAGCATTAGATTTCTATTTAAAATAGCTTCGTTCCCCCAGGGCTTTCAGTCCTGATGGGAGCCTTCATGCAGCCAAGCAAAGGCTGTTGTCTTCCCTGCCTCTCTCCAGCCTTGATACAGGCACCTCCACTCTGAGGTTCTGGGCTCAGTTTCCCTGCTTTGGTGAAAATTCACAGGGAAGTAGGGAATACTTTATCTATGAAAGCGGAACTAGGATCAGAGGGATCCTATCCCTGGAGAAGCATTTTGATCCAGAGCAGAGAATAAGCAACTGTCTACACACATGGGTCGCCTTGAGAGGAGCTTGGGGCAGATGACCATACCGGGACTGCCTTTAGTCCCCCTGCCTCAGAACAGTGCAACTGGGAGTGAGACACTGCCCTTTGCTTATATGAACAGTGCTGTGCCCTGGTCGGTCTCAATGATGAATTTGGTGGGAAAGATCCCCTGAGGGTCAGACTAAAAATATGAACTTCTTTCATGGGTGAACATTTAAGATCCTAACAAAAAAATTGAGGTGAGATTGACATAGCATAAAATTAACGATTTTAAAGTGAAGAGTTCAATAGCATTTAGTCTATTGACTACACTGTGTGGAGCCATCACTTCTGTTTACTTCCCAAATAAAGTCTGTATCCATTTATGAGTTTCTCTCCATTCATCACCCTCCTCACCTCACCTCACCACCACTCTGAGTTCTGTTTTAAATTTGACCATTCTGGACTTTGCCTAAGTATAGGATCGTACACTGTATATGGCCTTATATCTGACGTTTTTCTTTTAGCTCGGCATTTTCCAGCTTCCTGCACATTGTTGTATGAACCAATGCTTCATTTCTTGTAATCAGTAGTCCTTATTCACTGGATGAAGAAGACAGATACCCCAGGAGCCCCTTCTTGCTAGCTGTGTGTTTCCATCAACAAATGACACTCTGTCTGAGTTTTGGTTAGTAGCAGAGTGATATTGGCTAAGTGACTTACTCTGTTCAAACCTCAGTTTTCCCAGCTTTAAAATGAAGATAAGATAATGAAGATAAGATAAGGATTGTATCTAAATATCTATAAATTCTTGATCCCCAGTCTGGAGTGCTTTCTGTTATACCAGATTCAATGGTATAATTTTGTCTTTCTTCCAAGGCACTCCATCCTCTCTACTACCCCACCCACCCAAGGAATGCTCACAATTTTCAATTTTGATACAATCAGCTCACTCTATTTCTATTAACATTATAGGACCAGGTTGGCTGAAGGGGTTTTAAAAAAAACACAACGAAATGGAGATAAAAGGAATGTAAGTTTGCAAAGTATCTAATGCCTATCAGTTATTTCACATGCATCAGCTCATTTAATTCCTGAAAAAACAAGGAGCAGGTTTATGGGGTTCAGTCACTCATTCTCAGGTGAGCAAAAGTATCAAGTAGCTTACATGATGTACCTGAGGTGGTACTACCAGCTTAAGGCCCACCAGCCTTCAAATCAGGTCTTTGCTGTCTTGTCTCCAGACTCTAGGTTTTCCACATACAATAGTGACAGAATAGTAGTACTAGTGGTCGAGGGAGAGACAATGAGAGAGGGACACTAGAAGTGATTACTAGGGGACTTCTGGACTTGCCCAAGTGCTGTAAGATTTTTCCCTTGATCAGGTACCGAGGAAATTACATTGTGAACCTGATCTGGCACATATGGAACCCTCAGATTATGTGCTCATCTCCTGAAAGAGATGCCTTCAAGCATGCAGGGACAATGACACATGTTTGTAATATACTGAGGATCATCAACGGGCTTGGTATGGGTGTTTTATGTGTAAGACTCTTATTTCACTATCACACAGGCCTCAAAAGTTGGCTTAGCAGCAGATGGAGGTGTAGAGATGTGAAGTGGCTTGCAGAGAGTCAAGACATCCACAGGATTGATCAGAGTCTAAAGTGGACGAGGGTGGTCATTACTTTCCTTGACTGACAAACAATAGCATGGTGGATTCTGGGATGGCATGAGAGAGCACAGTTTTCAAGAGGCCTGGGTCACAAGTTTGGTCTTTAACATCAGTTCTCTGAAACTTTCTTCATTGCTTACTTATATTATTTCCTTTTCTGGAACACGTGCTTGGGGAGGTTTGGAGACTGGGAGATTTGGACAGAACATGTTCTAGGTAGAAGTGAAGAGTGTGAGTTTTGCATTCATTTCTTGCTTGAAAGCTGCTTTACCCCCACTTAGCTGTATAAGCAATGAACTGATGTTTTGATTCTGATTCATGGCCATGCCCTATTTGTCAGAGTAGAGCTGCAAGGCACTGGGTTTTTAACAGTGAATCTTTTACAGCTGTAGATCACCAGGCCTTTCTTCTGAGGTGCCTCTGGGTGGATTTAAAATCCAAAATTTGATTAGCAGTCTCTACCCAGGTACTCTGTGGTAGGTAGATGATTTTATGTTAACTTGGATTTGTATGAGGGTGGAGTCTAACCTGAGTCACAGTACGATGATGCCTCCTTGGAAGGGGGAGGGTGTAGCCTTCATTTTAGAGAGAAACTGGAAACTTCTCTCTCTGTCACTGCCTTTTTTATGCCTTCGTAGATCTTAGGACTTTACCTGCCTCTAGGGGCAGCCCCATGTGGGCCACATGACTCTGACAGCTGTTGGGATCCTGCCATGTTTTCACTGACTTGAATCTCAGGAACTCTGCACCCACAGGCCTATGATCTTCCCGTTCCCCAATTAATCTTTCTGAATCATTGACCTGCAGCAACACGAGGGAGTAAAGAGAAACTTAGGGACTAGCATAAGACTTATGGACTTGAGTTGGACTGGTCTGGGATCCTTTCTTGAGATATAATTAGTTCTTGATATAAAGCTCTTTCTTATACATAGACAAGTGTCTCTGGATTTGTTTTGCTTGACAACCTGGCCTAGCACAGACACCCAAAACTCTTACCCAAACCCACTGCTATCAGTTGATTTCAACTCATATTGACCCTATGGGCTTGAGTGGAACAGCCCCTGTGAGTTTCTAAAACTATTACCATGGGAGTATTAAGACTCATCTTTCCCCTGGGGGTTTGGAACCACTGAACTTGTAGTAGCATCCCAACTTATAACCCACTATACCATCAGGGTTCCAAGTAGCTAGATTTATTTAAGAAATTATTTACTGATTAGTTTTAAACTATGCTAAAAATTGTATTAATGCCAAATGTCTGGGGACATTTTGAAGGTTAAATGAGAACATATTTATAAAGAAGCAAACAAGAGCAGGATCCAGTCAGTGGGTGGCTAGCATGATATTTTAAAATGCTTTAAGTAGGTGTGAAGTTTTAAAAAATCATGAACTATCACTGACATGTCTATCATCTATCTATCTTTCATTTTCATCATCATCTATCACTTATCTTCCTTTCCATCATCATCATCTATAATCATCTCTTTCTTCTTTAAATAAAAGCCAGGGTGCAAAGATTTTCTTTAGAAAATTTAGAATGTCTAGCACCCAAGTGCCCTTGCTTCCATCACTAATAATACAGTGAAGAGAAACCACAGCCCCTGCCTTGAAAAAAGCTTGTGTGCTCCAGTGTGCCACTGTCTCTGGCATTCCCTCCTGTCTTCTTTGTTTATATGGTCCCTGCACACGATACAGGAAAGAGTCCGGCATGTAGTAGCAGTGTCATACTTAGCACATGGGAGCATGCAAGAAGTAGCAGAATCAGGATTTGAACCTTGCTGCTCTGTGACAGAGACAGGGAGATGAACAGAGACAGGGATCAATAACCCACAGCTTGTGAAGACATGCAGGATCTTTGATTTCCAATATGGGCCAGCTAACTCAGAATCTGCATGGTACCCAGCTCCCCCCGGAGCCTAGGCACAGTCAACCTGGAACAGCCTGCTCTATGGCTCTTCCTGTTGACCCTCAGTTCTACAGATTAAAGGGAAACTAGCAGATGGAGCCCTGACCTAGGAACAAAGGATGGCATTCACGTGTATTTGCTCTGTGTCTTTGGTCAGATTTATGCTGCGTCTCTTTTTTCTTCTCTGTAAATAGAGGACCGACCAATATTTAGATTTTCACACACACACACACACACACACACACACACACACACACACACACCTGTCAACAGTTTCAAACAATGGAGCCAGAGGTGGGATCTGGGCAAGTGCCTCTGACGCCCTCTTAGGTGCTTTGAATAAAATGGCTGATGAGGCTTTGGCAACCTAGGCCTGTCCTGTGGGACCGCTCAGATCAGGATGCCAGAGAGACAAGCAAATGAACAATTATAACACTTCTGACAAATGTATGCCAAGGGCCCACTGATGCTAATATCTTTAGTCCCTAAGGAACATCTAAGTTGCACTAAATGGTTCTCAGGGTCCTGACCCCTGTAAGAGAGCCCCCACTTGTGTCTGAGTGACTCCCCAGCACAACATGCCCACTGAGGGAGGAAATGGATAGAGCGGACAGCTGGGCCATATTTATGTCCCGTTTATGTTGGACAGGCACACAGTAAAGAATATAAATCCTGCAGACCTTGATTTATTAACATTGTTCCTGAAGGGAGAATAGAGAATGCTCTTTAAATTTCATTATTATTATTTTTAAAAATAAAATAATGCCTCTAAGCTAGTACTGAATTATAGATAGTGCTAATTTGGTTCAATTATTTTGCTCATTATGGGCTGAAACACAAGTGACATTACAGACCCAGGACTGAGAAATCAAGTCCCAGATTACTCCGTAAAACTGTAAGTGGGATTTAAAAATGTATCAAATAACTAGCTGTCACACCTGATTAATACCACCCAACCTAAGAGAGGCGGCCGTTCTATCTTCTAAAATGTCATTAAAATATCAAAAATAAAGAGTTCATGTAATTAAAGAAACATTATTTTGTTCACACAACCTGAAAAAATGTGAATAGGCAGCAGTTCTGAAATGGTGATATCCAATCAGGTAGGTGTTTGTATACCAGCTTGGAGCAGATATTGCAGGAGGTGTAAAATGTTGCTTTGTTGTGTGCAGTGAGGACTGTCGCCAGACGAGAGAGAGGGAGGTGAGGGCACAGGGCTCTTTCATTCTGAAGTCCTAAGAGTGGAGTTTGTTGTGGTTGTTGTATTGCTATTATTTCAAAGCCCAAATAGCCCTGTTTTATCAAATAAGCTATCTGGGTTACATTTCCTGTCAGCAAAGGGACAGGGTTCATGTTGCTGTGTGAGCTCCAAATAAGACGGATTTAGTCATTCTGTCACTAAACACAAGTTAAATTTCCATTCAATAAAAGGAAGAAGAATTGGTTTGGTTTTGGAAAGACAAGCAATCATTTTTCATTCGAGTATGCAGGAATGAAGCATGCCGTGGGTTGCTAATGTATGCTCACAATGGTGTCAGGGGATGAACATGCACACTCCATTTAGCAAACATTTTCTGTGAAATAATTTTCTTAAAATGGGAACTGTGTATAACACCGTGTCTTTTAATCAGTGTATCTAAGTGATGCAAACAGTTTAGCAAAAGTAAACTCTTCTTTGTGAGGTCTTGTATATGATAGGCACTCAATACATTTTGGTTAAGTTAATTTATAGAAATGAGTAGAAATTTGCTTAAGGAAATTTCTTGGAATTTGTTAACTGTACAATTGAGCCTTGAAAATAGAGGATGACAAGAATACCAATGCTTCATAGCAAGAGTCCTAGTTGGCGTGTGCAGCCAGCCTTAAGCAGGTAACGCGTTTCTAGAGAGAACGCACAGGAGATTTTTCTTAGTCCCTGGATTTCCAGCATCCATCAATGAACCTGCTCTTCTCTGTGTGGAAGTGAGATATTTTGTGAGGAATATTTCCTCAAGCAGCGAGTCTATCCAATGTCCAAGTAAGTGGTTGAAAAGTGAAACCTCAATCAGCTAAACCCCTGATTTGTTCTGAATTCAGGAGAACCTGGGTGGTGTAAAGATTAAATGCTGGACCACGACTTGAAAAGTTGTCTCAGGCAGAGGCACTTTGGGAGAAACATCTGCTGATCTGCTTCTTAAAGGTCACCAACTTAAAAATGCAAAGGAGGGCTGAGCCCTGGTGGCATAGTGATTGAGGGCGGGTCTGTGGCCCACTGGCTTGGCCATTCAAATTCAGCAGCAGCTCTCTAGGAGCAAGGTTGGGCCTCCCACTCCCACCAGAGGGCAGTGATGTCCCCCCCCCCCCCCCCCCAAATGCAATGGAGCACCTCTACTCTCTGAAATGCACTGGTCTCTGTGAGTTGGAATTGACCAATAAGCAACTGGTTGGTCCTGAATTCAAGAGCAATCTTAAGAGTTTTTGAAGCTCGGATAGAAGCACTGATGGTGGCTCCCTAAAGAGGATTAAGAACTCAACTCAGTCCTAGACCCAGAGTAGAGAGTAACTCGTGATCATATTTGAAGGTTAGCTGATTCAAGTTAGGCCAATGTGTGAGCATTAAGTCAAGTCCAAAAAGAAAAAAAAAAAGAGTCTAGTCCACTAGATCAACACTCTTCAAAATGGGGTGTTAAAGAAAGTAGAATTTGGTACATGGATGTGCACATTCTATTATTTGTGTATGCTTTATAATTTATAAGGATCACCGATGGTGCTGTGGGTCAGGTGTTGGGTTGTTAACCAAAACACCAGAGGATCAAACACACCAGCTGTTCCTTGGGAGAAAGATGCATTTTCCTAACGTCCTTAAGAGTTATTATCTCGGGCTGAGCCCTGGTGGCGTAGTGGTTGTGCGCGGGACTGCGGCCCACTGGGACGGAGGTTCAATTCCAGCAGTGGGGCTGGGCCTCCTACTCCCACCACCGGAGAGCAGTGATGCCCAAAAAACAAAACAAAACAACAAGAGTTATTATCTCAGAAACTCAATATCAGGAAGCTATGAGTGAGAATGGACTGGATGGCAGTGGACATGTGTGTGCTGAGGGGAAGGCCGGCGGCAGTGGGGGGATTAAACTACATATATTTGAAAATAGTGCAAATATATAATCTATAAATGAGTAAATATAAATTCACTATGAATGTGTGACCCCAATTTTTCTGAAGATGTAGTATCGCATTTAAAAGCTGTTTTTTTAAATGAAAGTTTAATGATTTTGTACTTAGCCAAACTTTGTGAGGGTAGCGATAACATTAGTTAAATATATCTTAATATACCCATTTTTAGCATCAGACAGGAAACACCTTTAAGACTATAATTTCTTAGTGAGCAGACTATCGTGCATTTGTTTAATATTATATTCTCATTACCTATCACAGTCCTCAGAACTTAATCAGTTCTCAAATTTCATTATTGTTATTATTTTTGGGGGGGTATCACTGCCTTCTTGTGGGAGTAGAAGGCCCAGCCTTGATCCTGGAGAGCTGCTGCTGTATTTGAATCACCACCCCAGTGGGCCGCAGTCCCGCACACCACCACTACGCTACCAGGGCTCAGCCCTCATTATTAGTATTTTTAATGAATGCAAGTTTGATAAGTCAGTTGTTCCAATAAAGTTGTTCTGATTGCCAAATTTTCTTTACTGAAGTGAGGATCTCTATTTGTGAGAGTTTTGGAAGCATTCTGGATCCTTTAATGACCTATCTATCCAAGCATTTGAAACAGAGGAAAATATGTGCTTTGTCTTCTATATATAATCTTTATACTGCATCATTTAAACTGTAATTCACACAGTCTTAAGTAATCTCAATGATTAATATCTAGATGTAAATTAGGACAATAATTTGCCATTCAAATTACATTTTCTCACTTAAAATTTTTTTTTTTTATTTAGGCACATTTTCTCACTTTTAAGGATAGCCATAAGATCCCTTAAATAATGGATGTGCCTATAGAGAAATATTCACGAATAAAAAATAATTAGTATTCACATCTTAAGGAACATTTTAGCATATTGTATGAGACATACCATCAGAGTTGTTAAATATAATAGCAGGTCTCGACTTTAGAGACAAGCAGACCCATCCAGAAAGCCAAAAATACTGTCATAAAGTTAATTTTGACTCAGATACCTTACATCAGATTTTTGAGTCTGTAAAAATCTTTATAGGAGCCCTTGGTCTCATCTTTCCCCGAGAAACAGCTTCTGTGTTTGAATCACTGACCTTGCATTTAGCAGTTCAATATTTACTCTCAAAAGCCACCAAGGCCCTTCTCTCTAACATACATTTATTTAAAAAGAGTCACTTTATTGTGGATTTAGGGAAGGAAAGAGCTTTCCATAGCAGACAGACAATGCAGGAATGCAATGCAGGGAATGTGAAGAACTGAGAGCGGGAGGAAGGAGCCCCACCCTTGTGATAGTAGCCCAATAGCACCACCAGGACTCCTGGGAAGGAAGGACCCATAGAGAGGATTTAAGTCTCAATGAGAGTCATAGAGGTTGTTGATGCATGTGCATATGTGTTTGCCCTCACCATTTTGTGACAAATTTTTATTCCCTAGACTTAAAGCAGCAAAGTATACGGTTGTTTTTTTTTTTTTTGATCCCAATCCCAATTTTAGCTGTGCTGTTGATTAGCTGGAATTTGCCCACATAGAATTCTATTTCCCCACCAACCTGTCATTCTGTAGAACTGTGGTAGTTTGTGTGCTGCAAGAAATGATATCTCTAGTATTTCAAATACCAGTAAAGTCACTCCTGATGAACAAGTTTCATCGGGAGCTTCCAGACAAAGAACAGATTAGGAAAGAAGTCTGTCCACTTTGGAGAGATCAGCTACTGAAAACATGTCGAATAGCCGGGGAACATCGAGAGAGCACCAGAGATTGGCTTTTCAGGTAGGAAGGCATTCAAAATATGACTGAGAAAGAGTTGCTTCCTCAAAGCAGAATCAACTTAAATGACATGGATGAATCAAAACTTTTGAGACCTTTATTTACTGTTGGGGTATGGCTCAAAACAAGAAGAAAAAGCTGGAATTAATAATTAATAATTAATAATCAGATCTTGGGATGTATGACTCTAGGAAACCTGGAAGTTGTCAAAACATACTTGGACCTCATGAGGTTGATAGCCTAGATGTGAGCAGAAGTGGGTTGGTATTGGTCATTTTTAATCAGACAGCCATATGATTTAATGTTGGGAAAGCAAATTGTAGAGGAATTGCTTTGTATTCATCATTAAAAATACATTTTTTCTGGTCTACTTGGATTTATTTATTTATTTATTTTTTCATTTTAAACAAAGATTTTATTGGCACATAATCCATACAGAATGCAATTCAACAGTTATGAGTGTTATGATCATTGCCACAGTCAATTTTAGAACATTTTCTTCTTTCTTGTTCTTGTTGTTATTAACTCCCTATTCCCCCCAACTTCCTCTGCCATACCACCAAGAAACTATTAGTTTAGTTATTGTCTCTAACAATGTACCTATATTAGATTTTGTATACAGAAAAATATGCAAAAACAATAATAAGAGATGAAAGCAAAAACATACCAAAAAACCTAACAACAATAATAAAATAAAGCAGAGGCAACCCTCAATAGAAAAGGAAGTATAAAAGATTTAAAAACCTGGACCAAATTTAAAATGGGTAAAAAGAGAAATCAAATGACAAGGTGTTAAATCATTGCATTTTCTTTCTTTTTTTTTTTTTTGGCATCACTGCTCTCCGGTGGTGGGAGTAGGAGGCCCAGCCCCACTGCTGGAATTGAACCTCCGTCCCAGTGGGCCGCAGTCCCGCACACAACCACTACGCCACCAGGGCTCAGCCAAATCATTGCATTCTCAACGATTCACTTTGCAATGTCCTCTGCAAGGCTCTTCATATTCCTCATCCTTGGTCAGAGGGGATTCACACTTGTATATGTGCTGCCGAAGAGAGCACGGGGATTCACCCTTGAATGAGTTCCCGCCACCCCACCCTCTCTCCACCCTTCCAGCAGCTCCAATCCAACCACGGGGCTAAAGGGGCTCAACCATCTTAGTCTCCCCACATCCCCAGCTCTCCTCTCCTCTCCCTCTCCAGTCCATCTGGATTTGTGGGGTAGAGTTGGGACCATGATGGTTGGGGGGCAGAAAGACTTCAGGAACTAGAGGAAATTTGTATGCATCATCACTGCCTGGCTGCCCCTTGACTGGTCTGTCTCCTCCCCATCACTCCCCTGTAAAGGGGTGACCAATTACCCACCAGTGGGCCTTAGGTTCCTTCCCTGTTCTCCCCCTCATTCGTAATGATGAGATTCTTGTTTGATGCTCGATACCTGCTCCCTTCGGCCCCTCTTGATCACACACGCTAGTGTGCTTCTTCCATGGGGACTTTGCTGCTTCTGTGCTGAATGGTGACTCAATTATCTCCAAGTCTTTGAGACTCCAGACAATCAATCATTTGGAGCTGGGTACCATCGTTTCTTCTACTCTGTTTGCCTCTGTATCCATTTGTCTTCAGCGATATCAGGAGTCAATTGGTCAATTGATTTTAGTTTTTGTTCTTTGATGCCTGATGCCAGATTGTTTCAGCACCTCATGATTGCACAGGCAAATGAGCTTCTTCTATGGCACATGCTACCACAAGGTCTACACATGTCCTCAGTGGGCACAGTGATATGTGTGTTTTGCCTAGACCTTTCACCACCATGTGGCCATGCTGGCTGTTATGTTTCTTCTGTGTGGGTGTGGTCTCTTCCCAAGTAAATGATCTATTGTTTATCTTCAGGCTTTTAAGACCCCAGACGATATATCCTATGATGGCTGAGCACCATCAGCTGTCTTCACCACATTTGCTTGTACTTCAGTGATCGTGTTGGGCCAGTGAGCCTCGAGGAATACCAGATTCACATAACAAAGTGTTCTTGCATTGAGGGAGCATCAGGGTGAGAGCCCAAGGTCCACTTTGCTACCATAGTACTTGGCTTATAGACATGTTCTTAAATTTATTCCCACCTTATACTAGATAGTTGTATTTATGTATAGACATACCTGTGTTCAGACCTCTGCAAGTCCCTTTGCCCTCTAACTCTTTCCTTTATTTCCTTCCATCTCCCTCCTGTCCCACCATTATGTTCCACCTTCATTGATGTTTCAGTGTTTCCTCACAGATTCATTGTCCTTGCTTACTCCAGACCAGGCCTCCCACACCCTCCTTTCCATTGATTCCAGACCACTTGTTGCTCCCCCATCCCCATCCATATGTTTGTCCACACCCCTTTCTCCAACCCTCCCTCATGTCCCCAGGAATCACTGTTTGCCCAGTCCTTTCTGTGGTGCATTGGGTCTCCAGAGGGATGCTCTCTGAGCATCATGTGTTGGCGTGGAGCTTGGACCAGCTCTCTCCTCTTCCTCCCTTCTTGTCTTTGCTCCTGTGGGTGTGGGATGTTGGCCCCTCCCCCAGCCTGTTCTCTGCCATGCCCACCTCTAGGGATGGAGTCCATCTGACTCTGGTTGCTCTGAGCTCTCTCTCTTCTTGCATCCTTCCATGCGTCTATGCTGTCATCATGATTGGGTGCTTTGTGGTAGGAACCGCTCGCCCACTCCGGTTTCTGTGGAGACAAGACCAGTACTCCTCTCCTGGGTGGATTAATGCCCCATTCCCCCTGTTATCTTTTCACTTTTGAACTCCCTTTTTATCTCCCTATGCCCTCCACCCCTCATCCTTCTCTCATTATTGTGTTGCACCCAACGTGTACCTTCCTGGGTTTGGTCCCCTTACCCGACATTTGGTACCAACTGATATGGTATAGGAGTCTTCTCTTTTATACTCACCATACTGTTTTTCTACTTACCTCAGGCAGCTCATGTAGTCCTCCTTTTGTGATAGACTCGATTCACTCAGCATAATTCTCTCCCGTTCTTCCCATGCAGAGATGTGTTTCATAACCTCATCAGAGCTTTTGAGTGAGGCATAGTACTCCATTGTGTGTATGTGCCAGAGTTTGCTGATCCATTCATCTACTGGTGGAAATTTAGATTGCTTCCAACTCTTTGCGATTGTGAATTGTGCTGCAATAAACATTGGCATGCATACCACTGGCTGTGGTTTATTTCTTGTCTCTTCTGGGTATATGCCCAATAGTGGGATAACTGGATCATAAGGTAGCTTAACTTCCATTTTCATTAAGTATCGCCAGACTGCTTTCCATAGTGGCTGTACATATCTACATGACCACCAGCAATGTAGAAGTATTACTATTTTGCCACATCCTCTCCAGCATTTGTTGCACTCTGATTTTCTGATCTGGGCTAGCCTCAAGGGAGTTAGATGATATCTCATGGTTGTTTTGATCTACATTTCTCTAATCACTAGTGAGCGGGAGCATTTTTTCATATGTTTATTAGCCATATGGACCTCCTCCCTAGTGAAACTTCTTTTCATTTCTTTTTCCCATTTCTTCACAGGGTTATCTCTTCTACTCTTCTTGCAGGAAACGAGGGTATTGTAGACTTTTGTAATATGCCCTTTGTCTGTTGTATCGTTGCTAAAAATCCTCTCCCAGTCTGTGGCCTGCTTGGCTACCCTCTTGCTAAAGTCCTTTGATGCACACATGTGTTTTATTCTTAGTAAGTCCCATTTGTCAATTTCAGGTTCCTCTGCATTTGTACCCTGTTCTAATGCAGTTAGCCTTTGTATTCCCTTGGTCAAAGTTCTTAGATTTTCCCCGATTCTCTTGCTAATGGTTTTGATGGTTTATGGTTTTACTTCCAATCCGTAATCCACCTCGAGTTTGCTCTTGTGCATGGGGTGAGGTAGAGATCCTGATTCATTTTTCTCCATGTAGAAAATAAATTTTTAAGATATATTTTTATTCTATCAGTGATAGGCTAATATCTATATTCCTATAAGAAAGACCAGTTAATGTTCATTTTGTGCACAAACTACTAGTCTATGATGAAGACATTGAATAATTTTTACCAACTTCTGTTGGTCAAACAAGAGAAGATGCAGACAAGGTGCATTGGTAACTATTAGTGGTTGAAATTGAAAAGTTGGAAACAAAGAAGGACTTGAAAAGTATGGGCTTGGTGACAGAAACCAAGCTGGATAATGGATGAAAAAAATTTTGAGATTAGAAAGGACTTCTTCATTGCAAACACCTTCCTAGATGGCAAAAATAGTTGTTATACATCTTTACTACACGCGGACCTTGCCAAATGGAATGCACACAATTAAATTGGCTACCTTTGTGAAAGAAGACAATTCATAAGACCAATATTTCAGTCAAAATATGGCTGGGACTGATTGTGGAACAGATCATCAATTTCTAACATGCAAGTACAGGTTAAAACAGGAGAAAATGAAGACCAAGTTCCTAAGAGCCAATATACCACCTTTAATATATTCTACTCCAATTTAGACATCATCTTCAGTACGGATTTGCTGCACTGAACACTAATGATTAAAAATGAGACAAACTGTGAGATGACAGCAATTGCACCATTCATGAAGAAAGAAAAAAGATCGCTGAGCCACGGTGGCGTAGTGGTTGAGTGCGGGACTGCGGTCTACTGGCTTGGTGGTTCAAATCCAGCAGCAGCTCTCCAGGAACAAGGCTGAGCCTCCCACTCCCACCAGAGGGCAGTGATGCCCCCCTCTCCACCCTAAAAATGTCATTAGAAAGAAGAGGTAAAAAGACAAAGACCAGAGTGGCTATCAGGAGTTTGAAAAATTTTCTTGATCATAAAACTGCTAAAGCAAATGGAAGAATGATGTGGTAAAGAACAGAAGAGAAAAGTTCAAAGGGAGGCTTGGGAAGAAAAAGTAGAGCTTTTTCCTGAAATGTGAACCTACCTGGAATTAGAAAACCAGAAGGGAAGAACACTTTCTGTTTTTCTCAGGCTGAAAGAAAAATTCAACCCTCAGTTAGTGATGCTGAATGTGTCTATGAACAAAATAAATGATGTAGGAAACATGAAAAGAAGATGGAAGTGATATCTAGTCACTACACCTAAAAAGATCAGGTCAATTCAATGAGCATATGATCCAGAACTTACAATGCTGAAAAAGGTGCAAGTCAAGGTGCAATGGGAACATTAGCAGAGACCGAGGTTCCAGGAATTGATAGGGTATTATTTGAAATGTTTCAGTAAAATGATGCAGAATTGGAAGCCTTCACTAGTCCATGCCAAGATTTTGGAAGGCAGTTACATGGCCAAATAACAGTGAAAGTGTGCCTATTTCAAAGAAAGATGACCCAACATAGTGTGAGAATTATTGTACAATATTACTCATATCACAGACAAGTGAAATTTTAGATTTTGAAATTTAAATTTTAAATTTGAAGATTATTGAAAATAGTTGGTTCCAACCCATAGCAACCCTCTGCACAACAGAACAAAGTGCCTCGCAATTGTTCCTCCGCTTGAGTCCATTGTTGTAACCTCTGTGGTAATCCCTCGTGTTGAGGGCCTTGCTCTTTTTCACTCCCCCTCTACCAATCATTGTGATGAATCCAGGAACTGGTCTGTACTGATAGGTCCAAAGTACATGATACAAAGCCTCACTATCTTTGCTTCTAAGGAACATTTTGGCTGTAATGTTTCCAAAGCAGATTTGCTTGTCCTTTTGACAGTCCATTATTTTTTATTTGTTTATTTTTTAATTAATCATTTTTGAAGACTCTTCTAGCTCCTATAATAGTCTACACATCAATTATATCAAGCACAGTTGTACATATTTTGTCACAATCATTTCCAAAACACGTTCTTTCTACTTGAACTCTTGGTATCAACTCCTTTCTTTCCCCCTTCCTCCTCCACCTGCCCACCCTCATGAACACTTGACCATTTATAAATTATTTTTATTTCCAAATTTTGCACCATCCACTGTCTCCATTCACCCACATTTCTGTTGCTTTTCTCCTTGGGGGTGTGTTGTGTATCTATTGTTGCAATCGGTTCCCTTTTTTCGCTTTCTCCCCCCACCTTCCCCCTACCATCTTGGTATTGCTACTCTTATGATTGGACCTGAGGGGTTTATCTGTTCAAACTCTGAGTGTTGAGAGCTCTTATCTGTACTAGTGTACTTGTTCTGCTCTAGTCAGATTTGTAAGATAGAACTGGGGTCATGATAGTAGGGTGGTGGTGGTGGAAGCATTTAGGAACTAAAGGAAGGTGTGTTTCATTGGTGCTATACTGCACCCTGGATGGCTCATCCCTTCCTTGAGACCCTTCTGTGAGGAGATGTTTAACTGTCTACTGAGGGGCTTTAGGTCTCCATTCCAACTCCCATCTATCACATTGAAATGATTCTTTTGAATCTTCTAATGCCTGATCCAACTGATACCTCGTGATCACCCTGGTTGGGGTACTTCTTCCAAGTGAGCTCTCTTGATTCCCTGCTAGATGGTTGCTTGTTTAACTTCAAGCCTTTAAGACACCAGATACTTTATTTTGTAATAGCCAGGCACCATCAGCTTTCTTCACTACATTACTTTATGCATGGATTTTGTCTTCAGCGATCATGCTGAAAAGGTGACCATTACATAATGTCAGGTTATTAGAATTAAACTGTTCTTGAATTGAGGAGGACTTGAGCAGAGGCCCAATGCCCATCAGCTATCTGAATGCTGAATCTATATGTATATATACATAGAGCTAAATCCCTATTGTTATATATTAATATATTTACATATGTACATGCCCATGTTTATACCTCTATAAATATCTTTTGCCTCCTAGTCCATGGGAGTCCAAGTAAATATTCTTGAGAATATCATAGTTCAAAAGCATAAATTCCTCTTCTGTTTTCCTTATTCAATGTTCAACTTTTACAGACATTTCAGGCCATGACTTGGGTCAGGCACACCTCAGACCTCAAAGTAACTTCTGTGCTTTAGAGATCTTTTGCAGGATATTTGCCCAATAAAACTTGTTCTTTGAGCGTTTGGCTGCTACTTCCATGAGCATTGCAGATCTAAGCAAGATTAAATATTTTACAACTTCAATCTTTTCCCACTTATCATGATGTTATCTTTTTGTCCAGGTGTGAGGATTTTGGCCTTCTTTATACTGAGTTTTAATCCATACTAAAGGCTCTAATCTTCGATTTTCATAAGTAGGTGTTTCAAGTCCTCTTCAATATCATCTACATGTTGCATGTAGTTAATAAGTTTTCTTCCAATCTTGATGTTGAACTTTTCTTCATATAATCCAACTTCTCTGTTGATGTGCTCAACATATAGTTTGAAAAGGGATGGTGACAGGATGCGACCCTGACACATGCTTTTCCTGATTTTAAACCATGCAATATGCCTTTGTTCAGCTTGCACAGCTGCTGTTTGATTTACATTCAGATTTTCAAGGAACTGCAATGATGTGTTCTGGAATCTCCATTCTTCTCCAGACTAGCCATAGTTTTTATTATCCACACAGTCAAATGTCTTGGAATAGTCCATAAAAAACAAGTAATCATCTTTCTGCTTTTCTCTGCTTTAAGCCAACATACATCTCATGCCCACAGTTATATCACTTGTTCTGCATTCTCTTCTGAAACCCACTGGAACCTCTGGCAGCTCCTTGTCAATGGACTGCTACAACCATTGTTGTAGCAACATTTTACTCACATGTAATATCAATTGTATTGTTCCATAACTTAAGTACTCTGTTGGGGCATCTTTCTTTGGAATGGGTAAAAACAAGCTTGTTTGTATTTTATTGATAGGGTAAGGTATTCAACTGTGGTTATAATCACTATAGATAACATTGCAAAGAATGGGGATTCTAGAACACTGAGCTGTGCTCATGCATGATCATGAGGAAGTTGTTTGAACAGAACAAGGGAATACTGAACATAGTTTTAAATCAGAAAAGTTGTATGTTGAGGTTGTATTATTTCACCATATTTATTCCATTTTTATGCTGAGCAAATAATCCCAGAACCTGGACTATATGATGAAGAATGAAGCATCTGGATTTGACTAAGGCTTATTAACAACATTAGGTATACACATGATACAACCAAGCATGCTGAATGTGAAGAGGGCTCAGAGCACTCACTAATGAAGACCAAAGAATATATACTTCAGTATGATTTACAACTGAATGTAAAGAAAATAAGACTGTTGCAAGTTGATCATTAGACACCGTGATAAATGGAGAAAAGCTTGAAAATGTTAAATATTTCAGTTACTTGGACTATCAATACCAAATCAAATCTATTATTATCAAATCAGTTATGACTTGTAGCAACTCTCTCGGACAAAGCAGAAATGTCTCTTGAGTTCCCGTGACTATAAACTTTATAGGAGAAGATAGCTTCAGTTTTCTTCCAGAGAGCGGCCAGAGGAGTGAAACTGCAGAACTTTAAGTTAATAGTCTAGTATATAACTGACTATGCCACTAGGGTTCCTTGCTCATGGGAGCAACAATCAAGAAATCAAATAATGTGCTGCATTGTATAAACTTGCAGCACAAAATCTAAGTGTTAAAGACCAAAGATGTCATTTTGAGGATTAAGGTGCACCTGATCCAAACCATCTTAATCTTCAAAATGACATATTTGTTCTTTATCAGTTAGAGAGGCTTTGACTCAATGAGTCAAATGTGAGTTTAGTTCTGGATTTGGGAGCCAAACCATAGTATTTTCAATAGCCTCACATATATGTGAAAGCTGGCCAATGAATGAGTAAGACAGGAAAACAATTTGCATTTGAATTATAGCATTAATGATGGATATTGAAGTCATCATGGACTTCTAGAAGAACAAACAAATACATGTGGGAGAAAGTAAAACCAGAATACTTTTTAGAAGCTGTGATATTAAGACTTTGTCTCACATATTTTGGGCATGATATTAGGAGAGATTCTCTTCCTAGAAAAATATTTGATTTTTGTTCCTATAGAGAGCCATCAAGCAATAGGAGGCCTCTCAGTGAGGTATATTTATACAGTAGTTGCAACAATGAGCACAAACATAACAAATATTTTGAGGTTGATTCAGGACTGGGCATTTTTTCCTTCTGTTGTACTTAAGCTCACTATGAGCGAGGGCTGACTCACCTCCCTTCACAACAATAAAGTGATGTTTTGCAGACTTAATTCTCCCTCATTATTTCTAAAACTGCCTCCTTTGTAAGTATATTGATTAGGATTCTTTTGATTAGCAAGCTATAGGAAAGATAATTCCAAGTACCTTAAGCATAAAAGGGAGTTGATTTATTTATGTAAGTGAAAAGTTCATATTATAAAAGTGGTTTCATGCAAAGTGTGCAAAGACATGGTGTATGAGAGGCCGAAAGGATGAACATGTTCAGCATGTCTGAAACGGCAAGAACTGAAGAAAAATTTTGAAGCTTACAGTGAAGGATTCTAAGGGCAAAATCTTGAACCATGTAGAAAATAGATTAAAAATGGAGAAAGAATGCACAGATTCAATTTCCCAAAAATTATCTATCGACAATTAATGGTTTCAACAGGTAGCATGTGATCAAGAACTGGTGGCAATGGAAGAACCCCAAGCTGAACTAGAGGCGCTCATGAATAAAGCTCTATGATTTGACAGAACACCAATTTAACTGTTTCAGCAAACTGCGGCAGCACTGGAAACACTAACTAACTTATGCCAGAAAGTTTGGACAACAGCTGCTTAGACAACCCCTGGTAGAGATTCATATTCATACTCAATTCCAAAGAAAGCTGAACCATAGAGGGTGCAAACTATCAAACAATATTATCAAGAATCACATGCATGTAAAATTTTTCTGATGATCATACAACAATAGTTATAGCAGTACATAGGCAGTGAGTTGCCAGGAATTCTAGCTTGATTCAGAAGATGATAGTGCAGGAGGACTGTTATTGCTGATGTCAAAGAATGATTGGCTCAGAGCAGCAAGTGTCAGAAAGATGTTTTCTTGGCTATGTAAAGGTGTTCTATTGTATCATAATGAACTGTGGATAACATTGCTAAGAATGATAATTCAAGAATAATCAAAATAATTTTTTTCTTTTTAAAAAATTATTTTCATGAGATTTTTTTTCTCATCAAGAGAATTCACAGGAAGGTGTTCCCTGACTGCTCCTGCTGCCCCTTCACAGTGTCCCGGGCTCTGGAGTCTATCAGAGCTGGCTTTGAGCGCTGGGTCTCTCAAATATTGGTGCCTGGTCCTGAGGAAAATGATTCAGTCTTTCTGTACTGGTTTCCTCACCAATCGAGTGATGATGAATACCAGCACCACAAAGTGGCTGCAAAAGCTGAGAATCATCATCATCATCATCATCATCCATGTTAAGTACTTTACAAAAGTGGAATAAAAGTAAGATGACAGGGCTGAGCCCCGGTGGCGTAGTGGTTGTGCGCGGGACTGCGGCCCACTGGGACGGAGGTTCAATTCCAGCAATGGGGCTGGGCCTCCTACTCCCACCACCGGAGAGCAGTGATGCCCCCCCCCCCACCAAAAAAAAACCAACAAAAAAAGTAAGATGACAGTATTGCATTTAAACAACATCTCTACAACTTGATGACTCTCCCTCTCTTGGCTTGTCTTTCCTCAGTGTTATCTTCATTTTGAAGTCCTGATAGAGCAAGATGACTGCAGCAGTTCTAGAAGTGTAATTCCCAGGGAAAATAATGCACATCTCTTTCACAGCCCAGCCACAAGACCTTTTGCCTCTTAATTTTTCCTTTGATTTTATTTCTGATCAATAGCATTATTGAAGCAAAAATTGGCACAAGAAGTGTGGCATGTTATTTGGTCTTTGTCTTGGTCATAAGCCCACCCCACTTCTGGATGCTGTCAGTACTCCTTCCTTCATCCCAACAACTTCATCCTGTGCTAAGAAAAGGGATGGTATAGAGAGGGAAATTGTAGTAAAATTTTTAGATGAAGGAACAGTGGCTGGCAGAAGGAGGGAAAAAAGCAGCTGTCCACTACGTCTAGTAATAGTCATCTAATACTAGTTTGGGGGAAGATTAACTGGTGTCAGACATGAATGTGTGGATATCCTTGTGATATATGTCAATGAGTAGATGATCAGTGAAGAATAAGAGTAGCATGATTAGGTCAAGTATTTGTAAAGAAATTAAACATAAAAGGGAAGTAGGACACATTTTTTATTAAGAACTCAAAGAACCTATGTAGTTAGTGTACATTTTTTTAAATTCACCCAATATTTTTCTGCCTGGGCCTCCTAACTGAGTCCTGAGGTGAGTTAGAGAGATAAAGGAAAGCAGTCAGGGAGACGATCCCGAGGAAAGCTCTGAATCCTGGTGGCATGCAGCTTATGCATCGGACTAACTGCAAAGTCAGTCATTTGGAACCACCTGCTCCATAGAAGGACAGGGTTTTCTACTCCCATAACACTCGATGGTCTCAGAAACTTTCAAGGGCAGGTTTGCTCTATCCTGCTGGGTCTTGAGGCGTTAGAATCATCTGGATGATAGGGATTCAAGTCTGGGAGGTGGGTAAATGAGACTAAAAAAAAGATTTTGGGTAGATCAGTGTGGGTAGAAGTGCTTTATGTACAGCTGAATGGTTGACACATGGTGACCCTAAGTATAACAGAACAAATTGCTGTCTAATCCCATGTCATCCCAACAGTGTAGGTCTGTTTGAAGCAATTGTTGCAATCGCCGCATCCATTCATCTCATTAAAGCTCTTTCTTTTCTTTTGCTGACCCCCCTACTTAATCAAGCAGATATCTACTTTATCAATCTACTAAGTCTTATCACGCTCATTTTAAGTATATTCTCACTGTTCTTTCAAGACAAGTTGTTTGTTATTCTAATGATGCATGGTGTATGCAACACTAATGATCAACACCATAATTCAAATGCATCAATTCTTTGTTGGTCTTTCCCCTTTTCCAGACTTCTTGTGCATATCAGGTGATTGAAAAGACCACAATGGGGTATATCTTTGTGACAAAATTCACATATTTGCTTTTCAAGATTTTTAAAAGATAGTTTTATCGGTATATGCTCCATCTATCATACAATTTAATTGCTCAATCATATTAGGACAATTTGTGCAAACATCATTGCAATCAATTTCAGAACATTTTCTTTTTGTACACATTGTTGTTAGCTCACCCTCTTCCTCCTCTTCCATGCCCCTAAGCAATTATCAATCCTCTTACATCTCTACAGATCTACCTATTGTGGGTTTCAAACACAGAAAATCACACAGAACACAGCCATGGAGAAAAGAAAAACAAACAAACTATGATGACTAGACAAACCATAGGAAAACCTTAATGAAAAAGAAAGCAGAAAATAATAAAAATGGAAACCACTTTAGAATGAGTCAAAAGGGAGATCAAATGTTGTTATTATAGTTTAATCTAACTACATCTGCCATAATTGACTTCAAAATACTCTCTTTCTGATATCATGTCTATTCAAATCCCTTGACTATTGTCAGAGGGAAATCACCAGAGGCTTAATCCTTGTGGGAACACTGCAAATGGATTTTAGACTTCCACTGTCATCCATAGCCTTCTGTAAAATAGGTGTTCACAATTTATTCTCATATACTACTCCTTCCTCCAGACTTGGATTTTATTATTTATAGTAAAGGCTGGTGTGCTTCTCTATGTGGTCTTAGTCAATGCCTCAATTAGATGGCTGCTTGTTTGAATCAAACCGTTAAGATCCCAGACACAATTCTTTCTGATAGCCGGGCACCATCTGGTTTCCTCTGCTACCCATAAATACATGTACAGATTTTGGACTCACACTTAATTCTAGCCCCAATCTAAAAATAATTAGTTCTTAAAACATAGTCCTGCTTGATATTCACCCTCATGAAGAGATCACAAAAGATATGGGTAAATTTTAAGATTTTAAAGAGATCTTTTTCCGTAGATTTCCTCAGTGCACTACATCATTTGATTTCTTGACTGTTGTGTTCATGTGTGTGTACTATAGATCTAAGTAAAATGAAATCATTGACAATTTCAATAATTTTTCTATAATGTTGCTTATTGGTTCATTTTGTTTTCTTTGTTTTCAGGTATAATTCATTATGAGAGCTGTCATCTTTGATTTTTTTCTAGTATGAGCTTCAATTTGTCTTCACTTTGGCAAGTAAGGTTGTGCCATATGTATACTGTTGTTTACAAAATTTCCCCAATCCTGATGTCCTGATCTTCACATAGCCCCACCTCTTAGAATATTTACTCAACATATAGGTTAAATAAGTATGCTGAAAGAAAACAAAGCTGACAAACACATGCTTAAAAATTTTAAACCATAGAGTGCCTCTTGATCTCTGTAGGAGTTACTCAGGACCACAATTAAGTGCTCCAAAATTTCAATCCTTTGTAGTGTTATCCATAGTTTAGATGTTTATGGATTAATGGCTTTGTATAATAAGTAAAACACAGGTAATTATCTTTCAAATATTCTTTACTTTCCATCAGGAGCCATCTGATATTAGCAAGGATATCTCTTGTCCCATGCCCTCTTTTGAATCTAGCTGACTTTCTGGTAGCTCACTCTTGGTTACAGATTCACCCACTTAAAAATAATTGTTAGCAACATTTTGCTCCTATATAATATTAATAGTATTTCTAGATAATACCTATATTCACTGCCTCAGCTTTCTTACAAATGAGCATGGATATGAATCTCAGTCAGGAGGTGAAGTAGCTAACTTCTAAATTTCTTGGCTTAGTAGTCAAACACCTTCAGCCTTGCATTCATTGACTCAAGCATGCCTATTAGTAAGCAATCACTTCCTGGAATTCTGTTTTTCACCAGTGTGTCAGTGCATCTTGGACTCCTCTCTTCAGTACCATTGGTTCTTGATCATAAATTACTTCCTGAAATGGTAGAATGTTGACAAATTCTTTTTATTACAGATGCACTGTATTCCTTCTACCTTATTTTCATGTTTCCTAAATCACTCACCACTTTAAAAAATGTGGAATCTTTAATATTAAAATTAAACACTCATTTCCAATTGCCCTTTGAGATCTTCCATTCTGTTCCTCTACTTAACCATTTTCTTTCCACTTTAGCTACTCTATATTTAAGCACAAATCTCAATCTTTTCCGCTATGTTACCCCCTCCGTCCTTTCTTCTTTCAAGCTATATTAAAGGCCTTTTGCTTTTCTCATGTATGACATCTTTGATGCCATCTCCTAACTTATCTAGTTTTTGGTCATTAGCGTTTCAGGTACCATATCTGTTCTTAGGTCTCTAAATTCAGGTGGGATATGTTGAAGGTGGTATATTGGTTGTTTGGGGCTGGTTTCAGTTATCTTCAGCTTCATTAAAAAAAAAACAGTTTAATTGGAACTTCATCCACATATCATGCAATTCATTCATATCAAGAAGAATGGTGCAATCATCTCCACAATACATTTTAGATCATTTTCTTCTTTCTTGTACTCATTATTATTCATATAATTTCCCCTAAAGCCTAATTTTGGCAAACATATACAAAAAAGGTTCTATAATTCAACAACTTTGTGGCAGTCACTGATCTGTGCCAATTTCAGCACTATGAGTGTAGGGGTGGAGTCTAGCCTATCAAGCTGGGGATAGCCTATGAGACCTCTGTGTGGGGATGGATTTCTCCTGAGAATTCTGGGAAGTCTCACGATATTTCCCAATTGGAGGTGAGAGACTTGACTCAGTCTCTTGGAGACGATTTACTGACAAGACAACACAGCAGCATGATATAGACTAGAGGAGGTGGGGGAGAAGTCACATGGGCTTATCCTGATGGAACCAAACCTCTGGAGAAGCTACGTGGAGACCCCTACCAGTGCTGAGATGCTTGGGAGGTCACGGGGAGACCACTACCAATGCTCTGATGCTTCTATTGCCACTGCATCATGCTGATGGACCCTGAACCCTGGAAATGATGAGCCATAGGGACACCCCTGCCAACACTGGGAAGCTTCTACTACTTCTACTGCCACTGGACACACAAAACTCTGCACCCACTGCCCTGTGATTGTACTGGTGTCATTGCATGTGCTTTGTGAGTTGGAAGGAGACTTTACAGACTTGCATCAGGCATACGGACTCATATTAGACTTATCACCTTGGACTGGAGTGGGTTGGGATGCTTTCTCAATGTTCGTTCCTTTCGTATATAAAACTTCCCCTTATTTCCATTTGTTTCTCTAGTCTACCCAGACTAACACAAACTCTTATGTGTATAATTTGGTGTCATTGACTATACTCTTCATGTTGTATAACCATTATTGATGTCCCTCTCCAAACTGTGCCATTACTATTAAAGTGAACTCAATGCCCCCTAAGTAAAAACTCTTCCTCCTTCTCTTGTAATAACCATAGGCCAAAGTTTGGTTTCTTCTTTTTTCTTTTTCTTTTTAGTAGTTTCCTTGATATAATATTCACACATCATATATTCCCATAGTTTAATTTCTCTTAAAGAAAGCTGTATATACATCATCACAATCAGTCTTCATGTCCCTCCTCTCTCTCTGCCTCATTCATTGTTTGCTTCCCAATTACCCTCCCCACTTCATGTCCTATTATCCCCAAACCATTGCATCAGTTATTATGCCTTTGCATTCACCCCTTCTGTGCCTCTTAAACTGGGAGACCTAAAAGAAACAATAAAAAACAAAAACCAAACAGAAAGAAGAGAACAACAAAAAATAATAATATAAAGATAAGAATAAAGAGTAAGAAAGAAAAGACTATATATATATATATATATATATATATATATATATATATATATATACCAAGAATATTTTTTAAAGCCAGAGAAGAAATTTTTGTCATGGAATAATGGAGAAATATAGAGCAAATCGAAGTTAGGTCAAGAGAGAGGTCAACTGACAAAGTATCAGGTTGTACCAAGGTTTGATCCACCATAATCAAGTTTACAATAATGTCTACTTGATCGTAAAGCTGTTCAAATCCCTTGTCTGTGTCTAGAGGGGCTCTTCCAGAGGCATAATCTAACTAGATATTCTATAGATGACTTTGGGATTCCTATCATCCTACATATCTTCAGCTTCATTTTGAACTTGTATATAAGCAATTGAAAATCTGTTCTACAGTTGTTCTGACTGAAGATACTGAGTTACTCTATCATCTCTTTTCATGGGTGTAATTAATTTGATTCCTGTTTCTTCCCATATACAAAATTTATGTATATAGCTGTCATTCCAACCACCAGCAATGAATGGTGCAACTTGATGGAATGTTTGGTCAATGTCACACAGCTGAATGTCACAAAAGTCATAATTTCTTCATCTCTGGTGTTAGTGGCTGGTGCATGGAAACAGGAGAGCTAAACATTGACAGTGTGTTTGGCAAGAGTTAATTCATTGCCTGTGGTTCATTTTCTATCTCTAATGTGCAAAGATAGAGGTGGGAATTGGCAGGAGATATGGATGAAAATATGTTGACAGGATTTCAAACATTGAAGGTCCCATAGTCCATATGAAAAAGAGGAGATACTATTGTAGATCATGGGTAGTGAATATTTTTAAAAGTAGGGAATCAACGTAATTCACTAGGAGATTGTGAAAGACTACTGTTACTGAAGTTGGATAATGCTAGAGTAGGTTCAGATGGACTTCAGGAAGCCCAGGAAGGAGTTTGCTGCAGTAGTTCAGGAGCAAGGTATGGGTGAACTGGACTGGGGATTGTAGGGATTGAAAAGAAAAGAGAAGAACTAAAAGGTGAGCCATTGAGTCAATAGGACTCAGTAAATGATCAGGTGGGTTGTAATTATGGAGAAAGAGGAGTCAAGTCAGGTTTATAACATATATTGGGGTACATATGTTCTCCTCCTATCAACAAAATGTTAAAAAAGAAAAACACCCAAACTACAAACAATGGAATGTTGGTTGTAGCAGTTTTCCATAGGCTAAATTTGCCCTAAAAAAGTAAAAAGTCGGGTGAAAGAGGGCGTGGGGGGGGGAAGATGTAAAAAATAATAATATTTTCATATAATGTTAATGACTTGGAATATGCTCATGATATATATAATGAAAAAGATGCAGGCTATAAAATTGGATAGCAGTCTGATCCCAATTTAGAGCTCGTTACAAAAACAGCTGCATACTATAATTCCAGATGACGTATATCATGTAGCTTGTATTGTCAAAACCACAAACATTTCTGTATTTGCTATTTTTGAAAACAATGGACTTGTAAAACTTCTAAAAATTAGAAGAAAATAAAATGTTATTTTATGAAAGAAAACTCTTTTGGGAATAACTTCACTTTCTAGGTCAGTGGTTCCAATAGGAGACAGGGAAACAAACTTTGGGTGCGTATTCAGATCCTGGGGAAAGAGGGCTCCCTTTGGGCCTGATATGTGGATGAAGAGACTGGTTGCTCACAGAATGGTTTTTGAAGAGGTGTGCTAAGAAAGGCCGATGCAACAATCATGGAAATTGCAGAGGACTGGGCATGTGTCAGTCTGGGGGCATGTCAGAGCTGGCATGACTGCAATTACTAACACATATTATGACTTTATAGTATTTAGGAAACAACTCGGCACCACAGACTAGCCAAGCTGACACGTGACATTGGCCATCAGAAACTCTAAATTCCTTTCTAACTGAATCTGAATTTTTCCTGGTTCTAGTCCAACCCTGTTAGCTCTCCCCAGCTTTCACTTAATTGCCTATTTTATCACATACTATTTCTCTCATTAAAAATTTAATAACATGAACTTCTCTTACAAGGTTCCCCTATGTATTCTCCTAGTATTAGAAATATACAGAAATCTCAGAATATCTCTTCTGACATTTGGGAATCTCTCTTATAAATAACTTTGTAATCTCTTATAAACAACGTTGAGATCTCTCTTATAAATAACTTTGTAATCAAGAAATAAGCAGAAATATAAGACTGGGAGAATTATATGGTATTTTAATGGTCATCTGGATTAGCTCCCATATAATACTTGAATTCCCTCTACCATAACTCTGCTAAGTGGCTATTCAGTCTGCTTGTACATCTTTAGTGATGAAAAACTCACTTCTCTGGAAAAAATTACAGGTGTTGAAAGTACAGGTTATGGAATAAGCCGAGCCTAGGTTTAAATTCCACTGTTCCTCCTGGCATCTTCAGCACATCAGGAAAGTTGTGGATCATGTGCTTATGTCACAGGATGATTGTCAACTTTAAATAAGGTATAAAGTGCTTGCAACTTTGCCTAACTCATGGTTATAGTCAAATAGGCAAATAGTCAATAAATGATAGCTCTTTTTCTGGAGGCAGAACTACCTACTAGCTTGATTGTTAGAGGGATAAACAAATCCTGAAGTAGGTAAAGTTTGTCTTCCTGAAATGCAGCATTTATTCTGGAAGAGCAAATAGATTTAAGCTTTAATGTTGTCATCAGCCATCTAGATGTGACTTTCTGGAGATGGATATTCTGAGAAATGTAAGGCCTCGTCTAGTGCAAACTGAAAGGTTGATTATTTGAACCCCAATACCCCATGGGAGAAAGATGTGGCAGTCTTCTTCCATAGAGATCACAGCCTTGGAAGCCCACTGGGATAGTTCTACTCAGTCTTATATGTTCACGAGACACAACTGACTCCAGGGTACCATTACCCAGAAATAGGTAAGGATAAAGTAAGTGAAAACTCTATGTAGTGCATTTACTAGTTCTATCTAGTTTGAGATTTCTATCGAATGGGCCTGTTCACTCAAGTTCCCTTAATTCTTCTCATTTCTTGAGCTCTGCAGCCAATACTTAAATAAGAGCTTTCCTTTTCTGTTGCTGACTGATGGTCCTCACCTCAATAATGTCACTCCTATTTGGGAAGCAGAAACAAGTTCCGAGTAGCTGTCATAAAGCCCTTGTTTATCCGGCCAATTTATCAACTTCAACAATGACTTATTGAAAGCACAGTATGAATAAAGAGATGCAGGTCTCACTTTCAATGCTAACAGAGTGACAATTGAACTTTGAATAAGGAGAAACAAAACTATAAAACAAAACCCAAGCCATTAACAACACAGAAATTGTTGGATCTTTTAGTGTTAAGGTCTACAGCACTACTTGCCTTGATAGCCTCTAACGGCTTCATTATATAACATAAGAGAACCATAATTGGCTTGCCTAAAGTTACCTGACTCATCAGGTAACCATAGATCATAACCATCGTCCTTGGTTTAAGAAAGTGGGAAGTCTAAAATGCTGTTTATAAAGGTTTCCAACAATTAATTAATATAAGGAAATTTTATTGCTGAAAGGAAAGCTCAGAAAATTTCATGATGTGGACCATTCTTTTGATGATATTGCACAATTATAAATATTTTTAACACAGCTATGCTTGAGTGGCATGCAGCATTTAAAAACAGAGACTACCCAGTGATATTGAAATAATAAATAAAAGACATAAGGAACAAATTGAGAAAATTAAGAGTTTATTAGAAAAGATAGCAAATATCTGTTTTATTTCTACAAACATGTAGTGAGCCCTCATCGTGGTGGAGATAAGGAATAAGATATATCTATTTGGCAAGAAAACTTAAGCTACTAGGAATGATTGACATGTTACACATAATACAAAGAAAGGAAAACAATTCTGCAGGGATGATGTGACCGGGTAAAGTAAAAAAAGGTGCAGTATTTTAGTAGAGAATTGAAGAATTAGGGAGTTTTGGTAATGCTGTGGTTAAGTGGTTAGCTGCTAACTGAAAGGTTGATGCTTGAAACCTACCATTTGCTTTGTGGGAGAAAATTGTGGCCTTTTGCTTCCATGAAGATTTCCATATGATTCCACTGGAAGCCACACAGGGTAGTTCTGCTGTAGTGTCATGACTTTCAATATAGGAGACTCATCTAATTTGAGATCAACGGTGATTCTGTTGTGATTCAAAGAATTTCCTTTGGATAATTGGGGGGAGTGGGTTACCAAGCCTTTCTTCTTAGTCTACTACAGTCTGGGAGCTCCATTAAAACTTGTTCACCATTGACACCCTGCATGGTATTTGAAATAGCATAGACTAGCTTCTGGAATTAGAGCAACCTGTATAACTAACTGACCAATGAGTGGTGGGGTAAGTAGGGGAATAGGATTTTGCAGGGCTGGGCAGCATTTTGTTCTGTTGCAGACAGAGCAGATGTGAGTTGGAATAGACTCTATGGCACCTGACAACTACACAACAGGTTTGCGAAAGAGTGAAACACGTCAGCAGCAGTCAGCACACTTTTCTGTCCTTGAGATGTCACTCTCAGCCACAGCAGCATAAAACGAATGAACACCCCTCAAGTTTTTTGTATTTTTGGCAAAAAATGATTTCTTTTAATGCCTACAGGAAGGAAGGACTTATTAGAAATGACTCTGACAATATGCATCGGTTATAAGATGCACCATAGATGGTATACTGGGGCCAATGGAACTGAATAAACCAAAAGGATGGGAGGACTCAAGACGGTTTGGACCAAATAAAAGACAAAGATGGAGCTGAAATTACCTGGTAGAATAAAATATGTGCTTAGTCCAAGTCATAAGAACTAAATTTTAATAGAAATTTAGTTCTGAATGAAGGAGACTTGGCGACCCCAGAGGTAAGCACTTGAATGTTAAACAACAACATAGCACCGACTGCCATGTAATACTGAGCAGATTATGGCCATTTTATTTTTTTTCAGGTGCTCAATAAATAATCAAATCAGTTTGTACTCTACAGATTTTCTTCTAGATCCAGAGTCCTCCAATATTCTCATAAAATCAGAAGCAGGAAGGTGTGTAGAGAATAAGTACTCTACATATCCTGAAAGAATGCATCAAGAGCTGGAGTTAGCTTGTGATCTAGTGAAAGGAATTTGAATGGCGTCATGCTGAAGCAAGTAACTGTTTTTGCCTGGTATTTTGTGAATGGAATGTAAGTTTACATAGTCCAACTCATCTTGATAATGGGGTTATGACATTGGCCATAGGAAAATGAGAAATATCTGATGAGATTTTCCCCCCTAGGATTGGAAAGAAGGAAATCTTTTTTCTTTTTTAAAACAGTTTTATTGGTATTCCTTCTACATAGCATACAATTTAACAGCTCAAACATATCAAGAAGAGTTGTACAATCATTACCACAATCACTTTTAGAACACTTTCTTCTTCACTTATTTTTTAATCATTTTATTGACATTTATCACAATCCATCCATCCATTGTATGTCAAGCACTTTTGTATATTTGTTGCCCTCATCATTCTCAAAACATTTGCTTTCTACTTAAGCCCTTGGTATGAGCTCTTCATTTTCCCATGCCTCTCCACTTTCCTCTCTCTCATGAACACTTGATACTTTATAATTATTTTGTCATATCTTACACTGTTTGATGTCTTCTTTAACCCACTTCCTCATTGGAAAGAAGGAAATCTTGAGAACAGTGTCAACATTCAGGAATACCATATGGAACTCAAGGAAGTGGTTTGACTTGCAACTGAACATTTAGGTCCTATACTGCAGTTATGCTTTTGGGTTTGGGGGTTAGATCAACCACATATGTAAAGATTAAGTGTTCTGTAAATCTCTAAGATGAAGAGCCACAAATTCATCTTGTCCAGCAGTCTCAAAGGAGAAGCCAGGATAGGCTGTTACATACTTAATAAACCTATTGCCAGTCACTAACTTTCCTAATTTTTTTGGTTGCATTCTATATTCTTCTTAAATTTTTCTTCAGTACTTTTGTATACTTTGTTTGACTAATCCACTGATATTTGTGATTCTTTCTTGACTGAGGAAGAGAGAACTTGACTGACCCATGTCTAGCTCTTTGATAAATGATATTGTCTCAACTTGATAACTTTGGGAGGGGGAGGGTACTGTATTGGAAACCAGGAAGTGTTAACACTAGCTTTGCTATAAATTTTAGTAGCCATTATAATCATTTTAACATTAATAATGAAAATAGTGTGCATATTTCCTGATTTACTTTAAACCAGTCTTTCTTTTCTTCCTTCTCCAGCTTCTGTTTTTCCCTTATCTGTCTAATATGGGAGCACACTCACTGCACATACTTGTACGTAAGCTGAGATTTGGAGCACATTTTTATGTAGTTTTTATGGTAACATTAGGTGCCTTGGCTGATATCCAGGTTGGCTTATTCTTGAGTATATATGGCATCATTTTACATATATATATATATATATATATATATATTCCTAAGTGTCCTGTTCTTGCTTCTCTTGAGAACCCTGCCCAACACACTTGATATAACTCTCATTCTACATACACCCACAACCTACTGTCACTTGTTTTGCTTCCTTAGAGAACTCAATCTAACACATCCTTCATATATAAAATGAGATCCTTCTAGATATTTCTTAATCTGAAACTATAGGTAGTTTGGGGATTTTTTAACACAGCGATAAAGAAAAAATTTCCACACTGAAACATATAGCCTTATGATGTCCAGTAATGTGCATTATAGTTTATACAATCATAAATGTTTTATTTTTGTTCTTTTCAGTTTTTTTTAATAGTTCAAGTTTTATTATTGCAAAGACATAGAGTCCACATAAAAACTTTGTTTCTAAATAGTACAACTTTTGGCCACATCATTCTTGGTTCCTTTGGATTCTCTCTCCTCTCCTTTGTTATGGTGAACATGTTGTTCTTAGGTGCCATCAAGTTGCTCCTGCCTCATAGCCACCCGAGAGCTAAAAGAATGAAGCATTCCCTGGTCTGTGTCTTCCTCACAATTGTTCTTATGTTTGAACCCATTATTGCAGCCACTGTGGCAGCCCATCTTGTGCAGGGCCTTCCTTTTTTCTTTTTTCTACCCTTCCACTTTACCTACCACACTGTCAGGACTGGTCTTTCCTAGCAACATGTCTGAAGTACGTGAGACAAAGTCTTGCCATCCTCACTTCTAAGGAGCATTTTGGCTGTACTTCTGCCAAGACAGATCTGTTTGTTCTTTTCTCACCCCATGGTAATTTCACTATTCTTCGCCAACACCATCATTTAAATCCATTGATTCTTCTTTGGTCTTCTCTATTCAATGTCCAACTTTTATACTCATCTGGGGCAATTGGAAAATACCTCGACTTGGTCAGGCACACCTTAATCCTCAAAGTGGACTCTTTGAGGCTCTCTAAAGAGGTCTTGTGCAACAGCAAATTTACCCAATGCAATGTGCCGTTTGATTTCTTTTTTTGTTTTAAATCATTTTATTGGGAGGTCTTATAACAATTCATACATCATTTGTATTGAACATTTTTATACATATGTTGCCATCCTCATTTTCTAAACTTTTACTTTCTATTTGAGTCCTTTGGTAACAGCCCCTCTCCCATCCTCCCACTCTCGTAAACCCTTGATAAATTATAAATTATTATTATTTTTATATCTTACACCAACCACTGTCTCCTTCAGCCCATGTTTCTGTTGTTCATCTCCCTGGGGGGGGGGTGTATGTGTTAATCATTGTGATTGGTTCCCTCTTTCTCCCCTTCATTCCCCAAATGCCCCATACCCTCCTGGTATCACTCCCATTTCTCTTTCTGAGGAATTTATCTGACCCAGATTACTTATGTCGTGAGCTCTTATCTGGATGTAAGCAATATTGCAATAAAATCCAGATAGGTAAGATTTGTGGTTGGAGGTCTATAGCCAGATTACTAGGGCTAAATGGTATTACTAGGTCAAAAGGGTACCCCAAACCAAAGCTGCTGCCATGAGATGATTCTAATGCATAATGATGCTGCATGGGTTCGTGAGACGGTGAAATTTTTATGGGTGTTGGCAGCCACATCTTTCTCCTGCAGAGTTTGAATTGCTGACCTCGTAATTATCACCCCAATGCCTTATGCACAGTACTTCCAGGGTTTCTCATGTCAAAGAGTATACCTGTTAAAAATTATAATTGTCAAAAGTTGCATTAATCAATATCCCCAATGCTCATGTATGAGGGTGCTTATTTCTGTTAAACACTCATATCCTTTAGAATATAAACATTATATTTTAATTTTTTTTTTTTGCTAATTTGAAGACCGAGAATTAGTATAGTATCCCTTTGGTGTTTTAGCTTATAATTCTCTGAAAATTAGAATGTAGAATTTTGTGTGTAATTATTGTATTATCTCTTTTTTTAGTTTTCTGCTTATTTCTTTACCTTATATTTCTATTGAGTCATTTGTATTGTAAAAAAGCTGTATTAACTCTCCCAAAGACAAGTGTTTAAAGACAATTTTTTAAAGTTACAAAAAATTTTATTCAATGTGAATCTCATGCTACAGCTCAATAAAGACATAGGGAAACAAAGGGCTGCAGAATGTGATCTGTAGCTATAATTGCTATCGAAATTAAACCAAGTCGAGGCTCCAGTGGCGCAATCGGTTAGCGCGCGGTACTTATACGACAGTGCGGGCGGAGCGAAATTAAACCAAGCTACCTGGGAAAATAGCTACTTCAGGTCTGGTACAGAAAGGGTATAAAAGATGCTGGAAACATGGCATTTGAGTGAACAAATTCTTTGCTAATTGAATCAAATCCTATGGATTTCTAAGGCTTTATGGGAACAAATTGCCTCATCATTTTCCCTTGGAGAAGCTGGTGTCTTTGAACCTCTGACTTTTTGGTGAGCAATCCACTGGTTACCCTTCCATCCTACCAGAGTTTCTTTTCTTTAGAAAAAAAAAAGATTATCAAAGACTCTAAAGGTCATATAACAAGGATTCAGGAGTCAGTTTGAGTTGGCTGACACTTGTCAAAGAAGGGATACTGTGAGAATCAATAAGGATATTAACTGCGATTAAGTGAAAAGCATGCAGATTTAAGTTCATGGATTCATTTTGACACTTAGGCTGAACCCCGGTGGTGTAGAGATTGTGCACGGGACTGCGGCCCACTGGGTCAGCGGTTTAAGTCCAGCAGCAGCAAGGCTGGGCCTCCTACTCCCACCAGAGGGCAGTGATGCCCACAAAACAAACAAAGAAACAAAAATCTACACCTAAGCAGTCAAGAAATCAAATGACACAGCATATTGAGTAAATCTGCAGCACAAGACCTCTTTAAAGTGTTGAAGAGTTAGGATGTCAATTTATGGATTAAGGTGAGCCTGGTCCAAGCTAAGGTACTTTCCATTGCCACATTTACATGGGAAAGTTGGACTGTGAGTAAGGAAAACCTGAGAAAAAATAAACGCATTTGAGTTATGGTGAGTAATGAAACTACCACGGATTGCCAGAAGAACAAACAATTGTCTTGGAAGAAATACAGCCATAATACCCCTTAGAAATAAGTATGGCAAGACTTCATCTTGAGTATTTTGGACATGCTGTTTTACACCAGTCCCTAGAAAAACATTGTCTTTGTAGATGGTCAGCAAAAAAGAGGAATACTCTCTATGAGATGGAATCGCTCAGTGGTTGCAATGATGGGATTAAACACAGCAACAATTGTGAAGATAGGGAAGGACTGGGTGGTGTTTCATTCTATTGTACACAGTGTCACTATGAGTTGGCAACAACTTGATGCTCCATAACTACAAAAAACAGTCTTTGCATGATGCTAAGAAGCCAAGTCACTTTGAAAACTAGTAAATAAATAAATGGTCTTACCTTTCTTGTTTTTTTTTTTTGTTTAATCTTACCTTTCTATATGAACTATCAGTAAGATTCCTAAGAATGAGAAGTTCCTTAACATATGAGATTGCTTCAAAGTTCTTGGGAAGATTCTATTATATTTAAATTCCTTTTCTCTATGAACCATTTAAAGCCCTTTGTCAGGATATACAAGCTGAGAAATAAAGTAATAAATGTAGAATATGCCTACCTGTCACTCATAAACTATCTCATTATTTGGTATTTCCTGATGTTAATTAAAAACACTATCTGGCTATTTTAGAATTAATGATTTATGTCTGGCAGTAACAAATGCTAAGATGTGAGGAAAAATATGCTGATTGTGATGGTTAATGATACGTGTCAGCTTGGCTGGCTATGATACTCAATGATTTAAAAAATATGTTTGGTTTTTATGCAGTGATGTGGTCATCCTCCATTTTTCAATTGATGTTGTTGTCAACATCATTTTTGTATAATGCTGTTTTTTTAGAAAAAACTGTCTTTGGGACCTATCCATGTTGATAAGTGAGGAGTGAATGTATTTTATTTAAAATATGAGATCTAACACGTCTTACTGGTTCATGAATCATCTCATGAACTCCTGAAATGAAATAAAGGATCTAGATAGTGATGATGATCCGTGGAGGGTAACATCTTCAATATATCAATGTCATTGACATTGTAAGCCTTCTGATAGGCCTTTAAAATATTCTTGCTGATAAAAAGTATATATACACAACTCTGTAAAATGTATGGCTTTAATTATCATATTTTAGAAAATAGAGGAGATAGAGCAGAAAAACGTTAAGTAAAGCATGGGATGCAATCAACCAAAGGAGAGAGGAAATGTCTTAAAGCTCTCTAGAGAAGTCAGCACTGTGAGATTTTTTTTTAATCTCTTTTTTTTTGTGTGGACATCACTGCCCTGGTGGGAGTAGGAGGCTGAACCTTACTCCTGGAGAGCTGCTGCTGGATTTGAACCATCAACCCTGTGGGCCGCAGCCCCATACTCAACCACTACACCACCAGGGCTCAGCCCAACACTGCAAGGTTTTATCATTTAAAAGAATTGGTTCCCAAGATAGTTGGGGCACTGGTAATATCTAGGAGATGTTGAAATATGGACAGGGATTTTTTTTTCCATCTTTGATCTAGAAGCCCATGACATTGTGTCTTCCTCTTCCATTTAGAAGAGTGGCTGGCTCATAGTAGGCCCTCAGTATTTGTGGAATGAATGAATGAATGCTTCTTAAGTGGGCTGGTATTGATTGGGCTAGTTTAATCTGAATCCTTTGGTATTACCTGTTGCACTGCAGATGTCTGAATGAAGGCCTTACTCTTACCTGTGCACTACAGGCCTCTTCGTGGTCTAGACTAGCAGAGATCCTCAAACTATAGCCTGCGGGCCGCCAAGGACATTTATCCTGCCATTGGGTGAGTTTTTGTTGCTATTGCTGTCCTGCTTAGCAGCCGACTCATCTCAGGCCTTGCAGTGAATTTGTTCATAGTTTTGTTTTGTTTTTTTTTAACCTATAGTCCGACCCTCCAACAGTCTGAGGGACAGTGAATTGGCCCCTGTTTAAAAAATTTGAGGACCCCTGGTAGAGACTACTAGTGCAAACAGTCTCCTCCTGACTTATTTACAAAACCAGAGATGCAGTGGTTGTTTCCAAAAGCAAGCTGAGGATGTTGGCTGCCTCCTCATGGCTCCACCTGTCTATGCCAACCCACACATTAGACCTATAGGGATCCCACTGCATTGTTTCCACAACAGACGGTCTCAACATCAGCTGTGCACAAGAACCACTTGTGCTAAATTATAAGTCCCTAGGCCAGACCACCTCCAGAAGGCAGGGTTTCAAGCTAGAAGTTTGCGAGTGTGACAAGAGGCCTGAGACCTCCTCCCAAACTGAAAACAAAAACAAAACCCACACTGGCACCTTGTCAATTTGGACTCACGGCAACCCTATAGGACAAAGTAGAAGTGCGTCAATAGCACGGCTTTCAAGCCTGTACCTCTTGAACAGAGAAGAAAGCCTCATTTATCTTCCTCAGAGGGGCTGATGGTTTTGAACTGCTGACCTTGTGATTAGCATCCCAAAAGCAGCGATGATTTCTTCAGTCCTGTCCTGTCTCAATGTGCAGTGGTCTGACGACATTTCTAATCATTTTCCTCTTTGGACTGGGGCAGGATCGCCTTCTTCCAGAAAACATCTGAGCAAGTTGACCAAGTACCTATCGCAGAAGGCCCAGCCTGTCTCTCCTTTAGCTTCTCCTTAGCTCTGCTCTGCCCAGGCATGTTTGTTTTGGGGAGTTGGAATGCATTGCTTTTATGGGGCACTTATGCCATACTCTCAGTAGGCAGCCCTCCTGCCTCAGAGCAGAATTGTCCCGCTTCTTTGTTTTTAACTAGCATTTTTAACTAGTTTCTGGAGGAGGGGCTTCCTGCTGCTACAGTTCTTCTCTGGGCTAGTGCATTCAATTGATATTCTCTCTGCAAGTTACCTCAGAGATAATACTCCTCCCTGGCTTCCCATTCTGACTGCTTCTACCCCAGGCCTTGACCATCTTTTTTGCTTTCCTATTATGTAACCTTATTGATTAATCAAAACTACTGCTCACAGCTGCTGGTTAATGGATGATGGCACTGGAGTTTGCCTGAATACAATTATTTATTGCTTTATTGATGTGCTACTTATTACTTTGTTAAGTACCATAGGGTGTTTAATTAAGTGAAAGGGAAGTGCAAAGGCAGCCGCTGAAAGCTGGAGTTAAAGAGGCCTAGTACCTGAGTTCCCGACAATGTGTCATAAAACAGCTTTAAAACACATGCACACACAAAGGAAAGACTCCATGCCCAAGTTTAACCAGCTCAGAAACAGAATGGGCGGGGGAACAGCCTTGCCCCATTGCAATCTGATAGTATCCGTAGTACAAGCAGTGGAATCTGCATGTTTTACATGGAAAAGAGACATTGTTTGGATGTTTAGACATTAAAAAATATAAATTGTGTTAACTCAGGTGATTCTGAGAGCTGGTTGTAAGCACAGCTACCCAATTTATTTCATCAGTCCTGTCCTGGCTTCAGCTCACAGAGCAGAGGGCTAACAACATTCCGAATCCCACACTCATTTGGACTGGGACTGAATCACCTGACAGCATCTGAGGGATTGTTGCTGCGGGTTGAAGGATTGTCTGTGCCAGAAGCTGGAGCAGCAGCAGAGGGGACTGGAATGCGGCTTTCATTAGAATGTGGGATCCTATTTGATGCTCCCAGGATTCCGGGAATCTGGTTTAGTTTCTGGTTGGTAATCATTCCAAAGGGTAGCCCTGTTGTGCCAGTAGGTGCTTTAGAAGACAATGTAGGTGCTTTAGAAACAGAAGACTGGCCTGTTGGAGTAGTCACCACAAAAGTAGCATGTCCTTTTCTGTCCCTGTTAAAACCCAACTAATCCAATCTAACAGAACCAAAGCCATTCTCCTGGAGCCAATTCTAAGCTATGGCGACTCCATGTGCTACCAAGACGAAGAGAGCTCCATAAGGTTTTCTTGGACAAATGCTGGTAGCGCTATTAGGTGAGCGTTGGATTCCTAATCACAAGGCATTACCAGCTGCTCTTTAAGAGAAAGGTGAGACTCTCTGCTCCTGTGAAAACCTCTAGCCCTGGAAACCGTATACAAAGCTGCTGGGTATTGGAACCAACTTGATCGATGGCAGTGGGCTTGCAGTTTGAGTCTTGACAAAGCAGTTCTCCAGGCCTTTCTTCTACAACATCCCTGGGTGGGTTTGAATCAGTCACCTTTTGGTTAATAAACTGGTGCTAACTCCTTGTCCTCATCAATGGGGACACAATGTCAATGCGTCCAATACCTAATACCTTGGTGAGCCTTGGTGAAGAAGGCAACCATCTCTGTGTCTATGTTTCAGACACTCCTTATTGTAAAGTGACCAGATGTCTTGCTTTTGGTGGGAAAGTCCCAATTTTAAGCAATTTTCCTCGGGTCCCGGGGCATCTTTTAAAAGTCCCGATTTTTTAAAAGAATTCACGACAAGCTAGGGAAAAATCTGCTCACTTTAGAGATCTCACACAAGGGGAAGAAAGTTCTCAATTAGAGATACTTACGTTTTGCTCTGAGCAATCTTTGTATTCCTCCTTTCAGTGAAGGTTGGTTTTACTATGTGCAAAGCTGAGGCAGCAGGGTCTTTGGGCAATGTCCCTGGACAAGAGGCCTGGTGGGCAGCCTTCCTGGAAACCCCTCACTTCACCATAGCTGAAGACACCTCTTCCATAGTTTAATCTGAGACAGGAAAAATATCCTTTTCCTTCTAGTTTCTTATAGAATTGGGGATAAATGATAAATGAACAGCTCAGGAAAGGATTTTATTACAGAGAAATGGGTCATTTGTATGATGGACTCATGTTCTAGTGCAAGGAGCTTAGCTTGGAGTGAGAAGGAATAGAAAGCCCTCCTCTGTCACTTACTAGTTGTATGGTCATGGACCAGTCATGCAATTTCTCTGAACATCTCTTCCTATTTGTAAAATGGGCAAAAATAATGACTTTAACCATAATAAAAGCTTGCTGCAGCACTAGCTAGTATGATAGATGTGAAAAGGCCAGCTCTCTCCCTGAGATGTGGTGGATGAGCAAATGTTATTGTTCAATTCTTCCCCACTGGTAATACATATAATTCTCACTCTTTTTAGATAAGAAAAACACACACACTAGTTTTTCCCCTTTCAATGTATTCCATTCTAGACTTTTTTTCTGTTGCTGAATGTTCTATAGGTTTTCGTACTCAGAAAGTGAAAAATGTTAGTATGTGAGCTTGCATATGGAATGTGATATTTTGAAAAGGGAATGTGATAATTTGAAAAGTATATTGGTATAAATGTATATTAGTTAAATGTTTTAACAATTATTTGCACAATGATAATCACATATGCATGCAATTACATATCTTGCTCTTTAATACTATTTTATACTCAACAGGCTGTGTTTTGCTGTTGTGGAAATTTTGTTATTGTTTAGTTTAAAACTCAGGAATTCTTGGGGACAAGGGGCTATATTTGGATCAAGTACATTTTTAAAAGTTTATAATAGTTAAAAGCCCAAATTTGTCCTATCTAATATGAAATGTCTAAATGAAAATGGGAACTCATCCATCTAATCAGGAATCTAGACTCAAGAGGAGGCCTAGCATTTTGGATGAGTGAAGTGAGTTTGGGATGAAGCCTTGAACACCTAGCTTGGGAAGGTTCTTAAACTTTTCCAAACTTCACTTTAAATGTCTAGTATAGGGGAAGTCAAACACAAACAGCTAAGGCACTCTAGTCCAAAGGTTGACTGTTCAAATCAACCTAAATGTGACTTGGAGGAAAGGCCTGATGATCTTCTGAAAAATCAGTCACTGAAAATCCTTTGAAGCACAGATCTGCTCTGACACACCAGGGACAGGCTGGAAGCAGCCCCGACTTCACAACAAGATGTGATCACAGAACCAATTTAGGGACCAAATCAGATCACGGGGGCAAAACATTTAGCCTACTGCCAGCCTCCGACAAAGTGCCCAGTAAATGAAATTAGTAAGCTACCAATTATTATCTGATTCTGAGATTCCCCTAAATTAAAGGGAGCTCATTGGGAATCAATGAAGGGAACTGATCACAAATAGGACTAATTACTTAAATCCCTTCTTGTTGACTTGACTGCCTCCTTGTAGTTAGGCTAAGGAATGCCTTAGAGTAAGAGCATGTGGGGAGCAGTGGCTATGGCTTTTTCTTCTCTAGTAAAGTATATTCAGGATTCATATGGTCAGGCAAGCCACAGCTTACATGGTGTGAAATATTTCTCTCTGAGGAATTTGAAAGTTAAAAATGATAAATTAGCTATTATTATGTATTCGGGGCATTGAACATCTTTGGTGTGGCATCAGAATGTGATCCAACTTTTTGTACCTGTGCAGTGGTGACAACACCTTTCTCAAGGTTTTTAAAGCCTCCATGGTATCATTTCTGAAAGAGAGATACTAAAAAGCCATTCATCTTTGCATCCTCCACTGTGCCTGGCACAGAATTAGTGTTCAACATGCTATTGGAGTTACCTTCTGGCTAGGA